>JAVQJG010083180.1:0-10389 GCA_036024015.1 Craterocephalus amniculus | reverse complement strand
GAGTAAAAACAATTTAAAGTAAGCTACTTCTACCTGGATCCACTCCTGCTGCAGCTTCGCTCATACAGCTGATCACTCGTACATCGTTGAAACCAGGAAAACGGGAGCTATAGAATATTAGGAATATCCATCGTGAAATATTACTGATGGAAGGTGATTCCTGGTTTGTGTCCTTCTTTTATCTGAGCTTCCCTATGCTGAACAGAAGTCTGGCATTTTAAGACGTAGCCTAGCTATGGAAGTTTGTTGCTGCAACACGCCAAATCAAAATAACATATTAAGTTAAACAATTGTTTAATTCAATCAAATAGTCCCGTGTGACCCTAAAAAGGTTACATTTTAAAGCAGCCAATTTATCTTCAAATCGGTTTAAAGTTTACAAGACTAAGACTATCTGAACTTATAAAATACCACTTGACTCTTATGGTGGGTATTGTCTTCTGACAGCAGCCTGGTCTGACCCAAGATGGCAGCTACGTCGGCACGTCTCTCACCCGGGGATGCGGCGTCTAGCTATATATGTCTATGGTGTTCATCCTCTGTGTACAGCAGCAGCATCGCTCTTTGAATTCCTGCCTTTGCACTCATGGGACCCAACATGTGAGGTGCCCTCTTCATGCCTAATTTTTGTTAGCTTTTGAAAGTTTTTGAAATTTACATATAAAGAAAGCATCCTGTGTTGTGTTAAAGATAAATGTTCATATACAGTAAATGTAAAAAATACCATTTTTACAGGGGTTGCCAGTGGGGTGGCAATTTTTTTGTTCAGGGTGGCACTGGCCACCCTTGGCTACCCCTTGGGGGCGTCCCTGCGCCCGGGCCCTCCTTTGTTCTGCCACATATTGCTTGTAAAATTGTTACTTCTCTGTTGAATTGGATTTGGGATCGGACACATAACACATTTTTTTTGGGAAACTGCTTCAGTCGCTGCCACCACTCTTGTCAGATAATGGCCATGGTTGCATGGTGTTTTTTAATTCCGAATTAATAATTCCTAATTAATTAATTCGGAATTAAAATCTTCTCTCTAGAGTTAACATGGAAATATTAATTTGAAACGAGGGTTTACATGTTCAGAATTTCTAACTCCAGCGTCAGCGTCCAACGCTCAAACGCTCAGAACATACATAGACTTTACATATAAACCAGACGCTCCCGACGCTCTCGACGCTTTTGGTCTGAACGCACCATTACTCTGCTTAGCAGCTTTGCCACTAGGCAGATTAGGCGATAATCAATCAAACCTTTATTCCAGACCCAAAGAGGTCCATAAAAAAAAAAAAAAAAAAACACATACAATAAAATACAGAACAGGAAAACCAAACAAGAAAACAAAACACCAAACAATACAATTACTGTCCATACAGACATCCTCTCCAATGTTTCCAAAGTGGGGAGTCATACCTAACTTAGGGCCCCACATCACTAGGGGGCCCCATAAGGAAAAGGGTTGTTTCAGTGACTGGTTAATGGGCTCTGTTATGATGAAGACAAATAATCCGTCTGTGGCATTAAAAAAATCAAAAGGCTGAAGATGGACGAGGTCATTTCTTTTGCAATGATACTGTACAGTAAAGAATTAGTCCAGAATCAGTCGTGATGAAGTTGAATAGACTAGACATGTGACAACAATTTTTTAAATTTGATTTCAGCAGCAGATGCTAACAGGTTTAGCAACTGGTTGGGTACTGTTAGCCAGAAAAGCATGTAGCTCAAACGTTGCCAACTATCCAACCATAAAAATGGAATTATTCCCTATTTGACAATGCGTCCCTTTGTTTTATGTGTTCAATGGGTTGAGTTCATTTTGAACCAATACATGATTTGTTCTGTATTTTCATAAAAATCCAATACACATTTCTGTTACACACACATCAACACTAAATTTAACAATACTGAACTAAAACACAGGAAATACAGATGCCAGCAAAATTGCTGAGGTGGGATCTGAGCAGGATCGCCCCCCCTTCCTTGCTGGCTGCATATGTTGCTGTCACGAGTGCCTATAGACACACACCCCCCACCAACACTGCTCACAACACCTGCACCTTTTAAGAATATCCTCTGTACATAATGCTTCACCATGTCCTCAGAAGCATAAACATTTTCATCAGTTGGACAGCGCCAGTGGAAATTACTATAAGACAAATTACAAAACGTGTCAGAAAGTGATTTCAGTGGTGGACTGTCTGACATCAGACATCATGACCAGTTCTTCATACCCCAATCATTTCCTGCGACTGATCCAGTATGGAACATCATGTCACGATTGATCCATGTCCTATTTTTTGTTGTGTTTTTACTAGAGGAAGTCAGAGCATGGGGAGAGCCTCCTTTTTGTGGTTTGATTGATTGTTTAGGATGTTGAGTTTTTAAAGTCGAATGAATGGCCATTTATTTAGTACACAGTAGTATTAGCCATTATAAATATTACATATATGTCCATTTAAGAAAAGGTCAGACTAAGTAAAAGTTATACATAAATAAATTTTAAGTCAAAATTTCTATTTTTTAAATCTAACTTTATTTTAACTTTGAGTTTTATGAAGTTCTCAGTTATTTAGTTAAAAGCTGAAAGTTGAAAGAAGAAAAAAAAAGGAATGATAAAAGTAGAAAGTGGGGAAGAGGCACTAAATATTTACAACTCGCCTTCTGTCCTTGTTTGTACTAACCTTATTTGGCCTTCTTACCTTTTTGAATTTTTCAACAAGGTTATATCTCCATTGCCACTCTGCTGTCCCTGCATGCACACACCTTGAGAAGGTGTCCAACATTTTCACCTGACACTTATGGGCATCATGTCAAAATGTTTGTCCTGTATCATCCATCATGTCTGCTGCTTACTGTGATGCACTGAAGTAAACCAAGAAAGACTCGTCAGTCACCTTAAAACTGTTTAACCTCAAGACTTAATTAGCAATACTCAGATAATAATCTCACGTTTTAGGCATCTTTATTTTCATTAAATGTCTGACGTTATTTTGATCAGCCGTTAAGTGTCCCTGTTATCCTGCCCAACATTTAAAAAGTAAGACATTTCAAAAAAAGTAGATAAGAATGACAACATCCAAAAAAGCCATTTCAGAGTTGTCTGACGCCAAAAGAAATCCCTTTTTAAATCACTTCTCTGCTCCATTTATGTCCCTCCCTTCATTAATGAAGCACATTTAATAAGTTAATTCAATAAAGGATCAGCACTTTCGCTCACATCGTAATGGTCGGTCTATTAAAAAGTAAGAGAAGGTGAGCGACCAATGTATTACACACAGTGCAGTTAAATGAAGGATTTTCATCAAATACCACTGATTGGTCATCCTTTAAAAATTACTTATTCTCCCAGTTTGCTGGACCGTTGGACTGTCTTGGCCCACGTGTAAAAAGCTGTCAACACTTGCGCACATAAAGACACTGACTTACTAGACCATCACCGCCAATTTCCTGATTCTTGGGATTATGAAAGGTTTAGCTTTATTCCTTAGTCATAAGACTCATATCATAAATAAAGCCTTAACAGTACTGCATGTGCAGAAATCTACTTTTTTTTCTCCTCTTTTGGGTAACTGGAAAACAGTGAGATTGTGTGCTTGGAAAGATACAGCCCACCAAACACACAACCCATTCCATCTAACCCCAGTGCACTGATAGCATAGAGGCAGATGAGAGGCCATCCTCTATATTGTGTCTTCCTCCATCAATGAAAGAGTACAATCCAATCTAGCAGTGGGGGCTGCAGGTTTGTAACACGCCACCAGAATAGACAGTATTTCAGCTACATGTCTCACTCCTCCCCTCTGGGGAGTAAAAGCGAGCAGAGGGCAAAGGAGGCGAGTTGGCTCTTAAAATCTAACAGCAGTTATTTGGGCTTTATTGGAGATGGGACAAAAGCCCGTCTGAAAGGTTTTTCTACCGCCTGTCTTGCTTTCAGCTATGCGTTGAGTGCCTTCTCCAATGTGCTGTGCAATGTAAAAAGGAATTTATTTATCTGTTTATTTATTTATTGACTAGAAATACAATTGTGGCACATTCTTTGAGGACAGTAATAAAAGTGACAGGTTTTTTTCACATTTTGGGGAAGGATATTGAGTGTGAAAGTCTTATGTTAAATGGATAATGCACACAGGTAATATTTTTCAGAAGGTATTTTATATTATGACAGAAAATGCTGCTTTCTCTGAAATATAACTAGCATGAGAAAAATTGTTGGATTTCTTTCAAAAATATACAAAATTATTCAAATAAAATGATTCAATTTAACAATAATGTCACACGATCCTATCCAAGCTAATAATAGTACTACTAAATAATTTGTTACTCTACAATTAAAACCAGGGAAAGACCCCACACCTTTCCATTCAGTTATCATCCTATCTCATTAATAAATGTAGATCTTAGGATAATCTGTATAGCTCTTGCCAGAAGGATAGAAAAAAATTAACCCTTTCAAAAAACGCCCTGACCAAACCTGTTTTATAAAAGGTCAACATTCTTCTAATAAGATGTTATCTTGGCTGTACATAATCTAGAAAACAATAATGTCTTTAGATGCAGAAAAAGCTTTCGACCGAGTAAACTTGAAATCTTTATTTGCAACAATTAAAAATTTGGGTTTTGGGTCATCTTTCATAGACTGGCTAAAAATATTAACCACCATAATGCATGCATAATGATCAAACTTCTCCAAGCTCTTGTTTGCAGAGAGACACCAGACAATGCCGCCCACTTTTGTTCACTTTTTCCTGTTTGTTTGCCCTTAGCAGCTGCTCGTACACAAAATAAGAAATTGAGGTAATTCACTCCAAAAATCTACATGAATATGAAATAAATCTTTATGCAAACGATGGATTGCTTTGACTCCAGCACTCACAAACATCTCTCTCCCAGAGAATGACACTCACTAACAAATTCTCATGAGACTACTCTTTTAACTGGTCTGAGACTACAAGTGTCCCATTTTCCACTGAGCTTGTCTCCCATGGGGGTGGAAGGTAGAGATGTGGTGTGTGGGAAAGAATGTATGATTCTGGCCTGTGTGTGACAGGCAGAGGCGCAGGGTGGGTCTCAGTACAGAGGGGAGCGGAGCATTTATGGTGGTCATTTTACCATTCAAACACTACCTCATCCTACCATCAAACAACACCAATACTCACTTTTACTGAGCCAAGCAAACCCATTTGTCTTAGAAAGAAGAGTAAAGTCACTAACCAGTTCATAAACTTGTTGTGAAGAACAAACACACACAAATGCAGACTGACAGGTGTCAATCTCAGAGTGTCGGCTAGCCAATGGTATTGAAACCTCAGACGAACAGTCACGAGCTAAATCTGTATTTGATACAGCTAATACAGATATACAAAATGAACACACCTGATCTAAAATTATACAATCTGGACAGACACACAGCGGCCCATAATATCATTTTGATCTCTACGTATACGAAAAAATAGACTCGGTAGTCTGTTATAGTTGACACATTCATGTGGGCAGGTGTTCAAAACAGCAAAGGTGGGACAAAGTCATTATTTTGCAAGTCACAAGTAAGTCTCAAGTACTTCTTCTCAAGTCGAGTCAAGTCCCAAAGTCAGTCAGGAGCAAGTCTTGATCCCGTGATCCCATAAACACTAGCTGGGGGAAGCTGTTAGAGGAGTGAATAATGAATGATAACGTGGGATTATCTTATATGTCTGCTGTAGCTTTAAGAGGGAGCACACAGACATACATCTGTTAAAATGCATGTCACATCTGTATGCAGCTATACTGACTGAAACAGCGTCTGTTCTACAGAGAAAAACATTAATTTTGCGGTGGGCTGGATGGGTCGCTGTGAACACTGTGCTAAAGCCCCCTAACCATGCTAGCAAACTTTGATAATAGACTGACTTTCTGTTCTTTGTGTAGCTTCAAATGCCGATCGAAGTTGGACGTCATCGTCGGTAATTTCTATGCCACACATTTTACACACTGCAGGGCGTTTTTTTATTGACAACTTCGTTATTCTTACATGCAGCCAAAATTACGTTTTGTATCATTTTGTCAACCCAGTCTCATTCAAAAACGTGTAATACTAATATTGGTCCACAGTGTAAAACGTAACCATTTCACAAAAAAGGCCTCTGAAATTATAGTATTTCTACATTTATTTTTCTCCTTCTTTCTATGGACATTCTTTAGATCCCTTTACCTGCCTAAAGAAAGCCATGACTGGGGGTTAGGAAAATTAATTGATCTTAATGGATCAAGGTGATGTCCAGCCTACTTGCTTTGATTGACAGAGGAAGTCATTCTGCTGAAAAACTACATTATGAAATAAAAAGGCCATTGTGGAAATGGTCTTTTGAAATAAAAAAAAGCCATTATGTAAAAAGTCATTTTTAAAAATCGAATTTAAAAAAATATATATATATTTTTATGAATCTTGGAAAATTAAATTAAAACTGAATATTTCATAAAAAGTATTATATTGTGAAAATAATGTTCAAATATTTTATTATAATAAAAATAATGAATACATATTAAATAATAATAATACATATTTCATAATAACACTACCTTATTTTACTATGCGATGGCCATAATATATATGTGCATGTTTGATCAAAATGGCATTTATTTCAAAGTCTTATTTATATTTATTCTATTTTGAATCTTTTGGGCTTCCATACTTTCTCTTTATCAATATTATGTCCCGCTCAACAGCAGACACCAGCGGTATTACTACCTAGCGGCTAGCCGAGCCTCATCTTCATCCACTGGTGTTGTTGTGCTCTCACGGTCATGGTGTGGTGTTGATACCATGGTATGATGTAAGTGGATGAGAATAAGAAACCAACTTCTCTTTTCTCCCTTTTACCTTTCATTTGAATGAGGAAGATTGATGGGTTTTTTTCTCCATTTCTCCTGTTTAACTTTCCTCCAGAGCATAGTGCAAAGATGAAAAGTTTATACCGCACAGCCAAAAAGTGCTGGCTCTCAACTCCGATGCATTCACAGTTGTAATGTAAGAATTGGCTTATTGGAGCCCACACTCATATAGGTACACCTTCATGCACATACTGCACATTGTATTATAATAATTTATTTACGATTAAATATGAACTCATTACACCTAGTGGGCCCTGGGGTGACCGCCCCCTTGGCCCCACTATGGCTCCGCTACTGGTGACAGGTGAGAGTCTGGACGTGACGCGGGGGTGGCTTGAAGGAGAGACTTGGATGGGATGGTGTAGGGGAGGCCGTGAGTGAAGAGTTATGGTGGAGGCTTAAGTAAGTGGGTGTTTGGGCGGGGGAGATGAGGGCTGACATATATGATTGGGCAAAGCGAGGGTCGAGTCCTGATTCAAAGGACTCTGGCTGAGGCCTCCCTCTCCCACCTCCAATGGATGCAGGGTGCCGGTCCCTGCCATCAGGTGTCTGGGTCCTCCTGGCCTGACTCAGACCTTTTTTGAAGTCAGGGTTACTTCTGTATGATCACTCTCCTATGAACCATCTTCACTCCGTTTATTCTGCATGTTGACAGGTCACAGTTTTTCCTGTAGCCTTACTTACTAATCTAATACATATACCCTCAGTTAGTTTTCTTTCCATGTGTTTTTGGTACTCTGGTTTTAGTTGAGATACATGGTTTCCTTTTAGCTTGTTTCTCTCAGCCCTTCCCAGCAGGGACACCATTCGGCTGCTACGATGCTGGATAAGACAAGTTTAAATAAATGAATAAGTAAATAAAATAAATTAAGGATAATCTGTTGGGCCTCTGTCAGCGTTTGTGCTCTCTTTGTGGGACTCTAATTAACTTAAATTGTTTCTTCCTCAATGATTAAGTTGTTGAAGTTCCTTGGCTGAGAGGCCAAAGGAGCCCAGTGGCCTGGCAGCCACCCCTAACGCACTGCTGCTACTTCTTTTTGCCCAAAGTCCCAACGTCCTGCAGGTTTTGATTGCAATGGGTTGACATGATTGGGCAGAATTTAACAACAAGCTGTTATGAGGAGCTATTTGATTATGAGCGTGTCTTGGTTTCTGAGGTTAGCTTTCGACTTAAGGTTAGGGGAGCTGCTGAAATCTAATAGCCACTGTATGACGGGTTTGTGGTCTTCTCCCATCTTTTGTTTATTTTGGCCGGAGCTCCACTCCCCTGTATAATTTTAGTTTATATTTAAAATTTTCAATATTGCTTCATGGTAGGTGTCTCTCATCATGGCTCCTTTTTTATAGCCTCAGGGCTTTACCCTCAGGTACTGTAACAAATCAGTGTAACCAAAAATATTCAGACTAAATGTAGTGCAGAGTTTCAATATTGATAATTCAAAACTGACACTTGAACTCTGTCTTTAAAGAAAATGGAAACAGATGAATATGCTTCATATCTGGGCACACAGGTTTCAGCATATCTACCCTCCTAGAACAGCCCCCATATCTGCTCACCTTTAAAAGTGTGGTGCCAAACTCCTGATAAAAATATCTAGCTCCTCAGCTTTTGCTCTAAAATACTTTCAATAACTTTGATTTGCTACTGCAAGTCATGTGTAAGAGATCAACCAGAACTTCACATAAAAACCGCCTCCTGCACAGTTTTTATAAATCCCAAGGGTGCTGGATTTTCACAGAGGACAGAGAACCAGTATAATTACAGTATACGTGAGATACTATTTGTTAAAATATGCATAAAAGGGGAAAAAAAAACAGTTGAACCAATCTTACTTGAAGACCGTCATGAATCATGATTACTTTATACAAAATTATATGACAGCAATCAATGTCACTTTGCTGATGGATAACCTGAGTGAAAGAGGAAACTCTCATCTCCAGAAGGCATTAAGTTGTTACGTTGTGATAAATGACAAGACAGTGAAACGCTCAGACAGGCATTCATGTGCCAGCTCCGCTACCTCACATCATTCCCCGCAGTAGTTTTGGTTTATTTGCAGAGTAAAGCAGCCAGCTGGCTGTCTGGATACGGCTCTAAAACTGTGTCAGCTGCAGAGTCGGCATAAATCTCTGCGGTCACTCTATGAGGTAATACACACCAGACACAAGTCCAACAGGTGAGACAGTAAGAGACTGATCCAGACAGATTTTCTAAACGTAGTAAACATGGATTCACAGGTGAAGAGAGGGCAAAGATGACAAAACCACTGATCATTCATGACCTTAAGGATGGCCAAAAAAGACAGAAAGGTGTGAAGAGATGAAAGCTTGAAAGGTTAAAGTTAAAGGTTACAAAAGGCAGAAAATAAATAAGCTTTTGTTTAAAAACTTAGACATCTCTAAATTCTTCAGAGGCATATTTTAGAAACTGTGAAATACATGAATATGTATTTATGTGACCATGAGAAGCTGAAGGTCTAGCTTTGTAGACTGTGTACTGTCACAGTAGAGACCACCTTCTCCTCTATTATCAATGTTAGACTAAGGGTGGGATGTGAGTTTAAAGAAAGTCTAATTAATTAGTCTAACTAATTAGATGCTTTGTGATTAATCTCAATTAAATACATTTTTTACACTTATTACAGTAGTTGCACCAAAAAAACAATGTTCCTTAATACAGATTTTAGTGGATGACTGAATCAAATAATGGGCATAAACATTAACATTGTTAGCTCAAGCTTTATTAATGTCTGGAAAATGTATTTAATTGCATTTTAGTTCAAAATGATGAAAAAAACTAATTAGCAAGAAAATGAACTGACCTCACTTTAAAGTGCCATTTTAAAATGCTTTAATTGCAACTCAGGCTGTTCTCTAATTAAGAGTCTACATATTTCAGTACTTATAACTTTTGACATGTTTCCATCCACATTCTTCATTAATAGTCATCAATATCTGACAGTAAGCCAGAGAAGGATCAGCAACAGCAGCTTTGAGTCTGGCCATATACCAGTATGCTTTATTTTAGCCTCAGCCCCATCATCATTGCAAATGATAATTAGTTCTCAATTGATTCACTTGGTTAAAATAAAGGTTATTATTAGAAGCGAACATCTGCTGTAACAGCTAGAAGCTGGGACTGATGCAGCATGAGGACAAATTAAAAGCTTTTGGATGGAGGAGTGGATTGCAGCAGTACCGCCGTTCATTGAAAAAGGAATAAGTTACATACTTTCATATCAGACTCCAAAATCAAATCAAATCAAATCAAACTTTATTTCTATAGCACCTTTCATACATTCAGTCTCTCAAAGTGCTTTACACAAAATAAACAAAAACAAATGTTGTAATGAGATAAAAACAAGTTCAAAACAAAGGTCATTAGGTCACACATTTATCATCATATGCACCACACACACACACACACACATACACAACATAAAATCATCATAAAATAAACTGTCTGCTAGTGTCTCTTCAACTGAAACAATTTCGTACCACATCATTCAAGCTAAATATATAAAAAACAAA
>JAVQJG010083167.1:0-10144 GCA_036024015.1 Craterocephalus amniculus | reverse complement strand
AGTCCTTTAATCCTCGATATGTTCTTTAAGTGATAATATGCTGACTTCACAACTGTCTTAATGTGACTACTGAAGTTCAGGTCTGAGTCCATGACTACATCCAGGTTTCTGGCTCTGTTGGTGGTTTCTAACTTAGCCGTGTGAAGCTGAGTGCAGACTTTTAATCTTTCTTCTTTGGCTCCAAAGACTATGATTTCAGTTTTGTCCTCATTTAGCTATAGAAAGTTGTGACACATCCAGTCTTTAATCTGATCAATGCATCTGTTTTATTCCCAGAGCAGATCGGAGCTCCCTCCATTTAACTGATAGCTGCTCCGATGTTCCCTCTGCGGTCCAGTTTGGCTATTTTCATCTCACTAGACAAATGTTTTTTTGTGACAGTGAGGGTCCTCTCACTATGCCTCCAAGTGATCATGTGCCCTGGCTACTTGGCCATAAGATATCCTTTTGACTGACTGGTCGGCAAGTATGATCTTCACCCAGGAAGTGGTGGGATCAATCCCCATTCATTTTAGTTCTAACAATTGATGTTTTCAAATCCTAATGCCCTAGTTTTAATATCTAACCCTTTCCCAGTGGTGTTACCTGCCCAAATCCAACCAGGAAGTGACAAGTGGTTTGGTGAGACGTGTCACTGACAAAACAGAACATTGAACTGACACTTATAGTTGAAGTATCTGGGTTTCACTGTTGTCCTATGGTTGAAAGTACTCATTTTAAGAGGTTTTTGTGGCTCGTTAAGGGAAACTCATGAGAATTTGCTCGTGTTGAGGTGGTAATGTATGTAAGTAATGTTAGTCTGTACCCCTAGGGGCAGAAGACGCCCCTAGGGATCATAATTAAGGGTGCAAGTGATCTATAGGATGTCTCAGTGTCAGTGCATACATTTTTACTTGTGCTTGATCATTTCTTACACTGTACACGTAACACACTCACTAATTTGTATATGTTTGCAGTTGGCTTGCATCGTACTGGTGTCACTGGTTGGGGTTTTAAACTTGATGGTGTAGCACACTCAAAAAATTGTCTTGCATTAAATTTGCACATTTTAGCATGCGGTGTGATGCATGTGATTGGCATGTCGAATTTGCATTTAAAAAAAGAGAAAACATAAGCAGACACGACAGATTAAGGATTATAAAATTGAATATTTTAATTACTTTTGTTCAGTTTTGAGCAAAGGGTACACAAGTGTGCAAAAATGCAATCTTCCTCTTCAAACTAGTTTAAAACTGTAGTCCACTTGTTCTTTCACGCAATGATTAACATAGAAATAGTTTTGTGATGATTACCATTTTCTTTTAAATCTTTTAATGCTGTATTTGTATTTTCTTTATTCATATTTTTTAAACCAAGATATTTTGACAAATCAAGCACACTTGGGGGGAGCTAGCGGCCACTTGGTTCACTCATGCTATTTGCACCGACTCTGGAAGAAATTGTTGCTTAAAACTGTTTTGCACTGTAAATGCTTTAAGACGTTTCACAAGCTGGGTTAAATCATGACCTTGCATGTGAATGTGCACAACAGTGTGATGGTTTATGTGGAATCAACAAAAATAACGTGATAAAGAAGGAATGTTGATGAGATGGCATAGCATCACACATTTTTAGTTGACTTTTCTGCAACATCAGATACACTAGGGTTGGATACGCACATAGATTATAGTTGATTGTAGCATTTTTTCTGTGTTTTTTTTTTCATCAGTTTGTTAACAATGACAAAAATACAGAATATCACTTGATTTATCCTTCAGGCTCTCTGTGGTTCTGTTAAACTGCATTCTCAGTTATAAATGTGTGTTGCTGTGTTACTGCATGAAAGCGTCTGTAAAGGAAAATTCCTGATTACATTCTGTTTGGTCATTTGGAATGAAGAAAACATTTTGAGTTTTTGCATTGATTATCAAAAGTCTTGTCTTTGTCTTTAATGAGAAGTACTGTAATGTCAGATTTTGTGATATGCCCCAACTTCCACCTTTTCTTTGTCTCAGAGGATTTTCTGTTCATAAATGCATATTTGTGTTCTATCATAAAAGCTTATTACCGTGCAGTGCAAGACAAAAATGAGTTATTTTGTCATCTTCCTGATGAATGGAGGCTTAACTTTGAGGGATGTGATTGAGCAGGTTGTGGGCTCAGACACAAAGAGGCCTGCAAGGCAGAGCTGGTGGCATGTTTGCTGACAGGCCTCTGTGAAGACACAACCCGCAGGATATTGTACATCCCTGCCACATCGACTAAAACATGCCCAGAGAGGGATGAATGGAGTCCTTCTCTCACTGTGTTCATTGCTGCATGTTGAAAATTGGGTTGTAAAGGACTCAGAATTCATCACATCTCGCTTCGAGTCACTGTCATTTGAGATTATATAGATGCAGTCTTTTTAATAGCACTGGGATGTTTATCAGCTCAGAGGAACTGATGAAACTGAGGAGAGAAAGTCTCAAGTCGCTAAAAGTTTTTTCACCTACAGTAGGACAAATGTGTTTCTGCCACAAGCATTAGACTATTTCAAATACTAAATGAATGGCAAGGGAAATATAAACCAGAGTGGATCATATTCAAGCTGAAGTTCTTTTTCTGATTCAAAGCTTTCACCTTGAAAAGAATCACTGTTCAAGACAAGTCTTATATTGTAGAGGTTGAAGAGGTTTTTGAATGATGTGCTGGAAAACATGCTCCAGACAATGTATGCACTGTTAAATGCACAGATGTTGGGTATTCATAACAAAACAGACTTCAGTTCACCTTAAGAAACCGTTGCAACGAGGAGATTAAGTACAATTGAAAAGGTTTGGGTGTTGCCAAGGCGTTTTCCTGTCAGAACGGATTGTGTATGTTTTTCAGTATGTCTGGAAAGTTCCAGGTACTTTCACTTAGCTGACTTGATTTTGTCTGTCTAGGAGGTTTAAAAATAGCAGTTTTAGCAGAGGTTTCTGTGCTATAGGGTTCAAGTCTACTGCCACACAAAAATATCACGCTAAGAGTTCTGCACAGTGGCACTGCCTGTATCACAGACGCTATCGCCTTTGCTTAAAAGCTTACCAGATAATACCATTAAAACTATTGCAGTGCTCAGTCAATTACTTTTTAAATATTTCACTTAGATTAAGAGGCTGTAATGGTAGATTACATCAATTAAACATGATGTCTGACATAGTTTGATTTCATTATTTTGACTTGAGGGCGTTTACAGTGACACTACATAAGTTTCCTAGCATAAAACTTTATGCTTCTGGCTCATTTTGATGCCACACTGACATTAATCATGCACATTCCTGGAGTTGTTGTTGCTCTGCAGTGTCCCAAGGCAGAGAGACCACACTTCACAATGTAATCTTGAATTCAGCAGTCATTACTGAAGGAAGTGAGGAGAGGAAAGATAGAACAGTAATCTTTGCGAGGGGGCTCCAAAGAGCGAAACTCTGCCAAAGCTCTGAAGTGCCACTTTAAATATATTAATGACAGCGTATTTTACAAATCAACCCGACTCATAACTTCTTTTTCCAGGCTCATTTGTCCTCACTCCTCTCTCCAATAGGTGCAGAATAGAAACATCCACGAAAACATTTTGCCGTGAATTAGGGTTAAACGAAATGGACACAATTTTATATCTCTTTATTCATGCCAAATATATTGATATCAATACGCTACAATGTGACTACGGGTTTGGTGAAAACCAAGTATTTTTCAGAAAAGTACAAACTTCTAGAGCTGTACATGCAGGACGAGCGCGAGGGAAATCTGTCATTTATATTGTTGCTTTTTCGATATTAATATCTTGAATGTTCATATCTCAATAAAGATACGATAACGATATATCTTTCAGCCCAGAGTCTGCTGTCTGATAACAGGATCATGGGAGCTATTAGTACAACCAGTGCATGTAAAATGTATCTGAGGTGAAAAAGCTTTAGTCATGTTTTGTTTAGTCATTACATGTCATGTAATATGATTTCTCTGACATGAAAAGGCAACATCTGGGGTACCGGCAGCACACCTGGACAAGCAGATACCCAGATATTTGCAGAAGATTAAGGTGCTTGACGCAGCTTGGTCTTCTGTTTGTTTTTCTGTGTATGTCTTTTTGTCCTTTAATGTTTTTTTTCCCCCACAAGTTATAAACACAACGCCAAATTAGTGTAAATTAAGTTTAGAAAGTGTTTAAAGCACGGGTGTCAAACTCGTTTAATTCTAATAAAGCTACACTTAAAGTCAGTACCTGAAATTGTTGTTGAAACTATATTTCTCACAGTGTGTTCTACCTCTTTTCCTCTCGTGAGTATTTACCAAGGTAAACACCAAAGTCCATTCCAACATGACTGGTCTGTCCTCCTCAGACTACAAATGAAACCTTTGCCTATTGATTCAGCATATTTATATGCAAATATCAGATCGAAGCGATTAGCTTTGAGCTGAAATTAGCAAACTGTCACATATTATAGTAGCTATTCCAAATATGACGAAATGCCAGATTATAGTATTACAGAGTGGAATGAGGTTAATGTAAAAATTGTGCTCTGATGCA
This sequence comes from Craterocephalus amniculus, assembly GCA_036024015.1. NCBI lineage: Eukaryota > Metazoa > Chordata > Actinopteri > Atheriniformes > Atherinidae > Craterocephalus > Craterocephalus amniculus. The sequence goes on along the minus strand of JAVQJG010083167.1, from coordinate 5,613 downwards.
GAAAAACTGCTTATTTTCCGTTCCTATGAGTTATTCTCTCTACAGTTGATAAAGGGCATATGACGCCACTAGCAGATGAGCAAAATTAAACATGTTACAGTGAATAATGTTTTTAAAGAACGAGAAATAAGACAGTTTTGTCTGCCCCTTTTTTAGACTGGTATGTCATGTCATGGAGAAAACAGTTACTGTTTGTTCAGCTGTGGAGCTTTACACCTACATCTGGATAGTTTCTCGTTAGTCGCACACAAGCATAGAAAAGCTCTCATGAAGCCAAAGGGGGGAAAAGCAGACTGGAACATTTCATCTGGCCTTTAGAATGTGTGACCCAGCTTACAGGTACAGTAGGTACGGTGTGGATGGAGCAGGGTTTGACGTTTCCCTGCAGCTGAACATAGTATGGCAAGGGGAGACATTTTCCAGGTAAATCTGCACGTAGGTGGGCACTGTTTGGAGAGGTTACTAAGGGCAGGGTTCGGTATTTGCAGGTTGTATTTCCACAAAACAGGCCCACGTGAGAGCTAGCAGGGATGCACCAGATGAACGTGTTCAGCCTAAAGACAGCATCTCGGCGAGTTGGTTTAGGCACAGAGCAGCGAAATTCCTCAGCACGTCTGTCATTCTACTGAGATTAAGAGCAGGGCTGGGGTCAGCTAAAGACCAGCGAAGGAGCGTAGGACACACATTTTGGGTTAATTCTTTACTTGAGGTCACTTACACAACCAGCGGTCATGAATGAGAGCAGTGAACACTACAGTACATCAAGCTCAGAGACAAAACATTGGAGTCATGTTGGAGTGGGACTGATGATGAATTCTGTTTCCCTTTCAAGCTGGGTGGTATTGTAACTTGGGTGGTATTTGGAGGCAGGCTTATAGGATTTACAGTTGTTGATCCAAAGTGCCATCCCTAAGCTCTTCATTTCTTTCTTTAAGCACATGCATTACTTTTTTCCTGAAGCAATTTGTTAGTGCACTTTCTCAGCAAAAAGATCTGAACCCATAACAACGTCTGTAGTAAAAAAGTGAATGTAATCAAATCATCCTCTGAAATTGTAATGTTTCTGATTTTATTTCCTTTTATACACAAAGTGATGTTTCTAAAGAATATCTGTAATGTTTGCTTAAACCGTGCCTTTAACCAAGATATTGATTTGGTGTAAAATTTTAATATGAAAACATTATTTTGTACTCGGACCTGACATCCCACCATGTTCTGTGTTTGATAATAAAATCAGCTACATTTATTTGATGTTGGTGACTAAAACAAGCCAGTTTGGCCCCTAAAGCTACAATAAATGGTCAGAAAAATGATAAACTTTAAAGTAAAAGTCAAATTAAATGTAATGTGTATATACCACTGCTATCCTCTTCCCCCCATTGTTGCAAAAATGCACATCTTTTTCTGTTTTATGAAACGTGTTCCCATCTATTTTTTCCTCAGAAAAATTCTCATCATCTACATAGTCCTTAAACACCTTCATAAATACATTTTCCTCCAATTTGCAAGGTTCAAACAGAATGAAGACCATCAAATAGCTTATGATCAAAATGTGCAACACACGGTTAAATGGTTTCTTTGTGCACCCCGATTGGTTTTTCCTCTTGTCTAATTTTAAAAGAAGTGTTTAAATAGAACATCTGTTTTGCTAGTCAGCACCTTCCTCAGAATACTCCCAGGTTTTTCGATCTTCAGTGCCAATTCCTCATCTTCATTCATGCCCTCCTCATGTCCTACTCCGCCCTGCCATTCCTTTTTCTTTTATTATTTCTTGGATTAAAGTTTTGGGTGTTGGGTTTCTTGAAAGTGCATGTGGTGTATTCTGTGATAACCTGTTTTCAAGTGCCTGTCCCCTGCCTGTAAGTATGATTTGGGGCCTCCACAACACACAATTGTGACAGAAGGAGCTATTTTGGTGTACATAGGCTTCATAAAAACATTATTTTACTGTACCTGAAACATTAGGATTACCATTGTATAAATGCTAAGAATGTACTATCAGAAAACAAAAAAACAAAATCTGTGTTTTAAAAGTCATACTCTGATTTCCACGTGTGATGTAGAGGATTTAACAAGCTATAATAATGCTATTTTTCCATTTCTATCAACTATTTCAGTACCTAAAAGCTATTGTATATCTTTGCATGTACTCCAGGTCTGGTGAGCACCATACTGGTTGTAGCTGTCTCTAAAACAAAAGACTGCAGTTTCTGTATATTTCCATATAGAACTCGAACAGACTGGGAAACAAAAGAAGAAGCCTTAAAAGAATCCTATCCATATCTTATTCTTGGTTGGCTGAGACAAAGGGAAGATGTTAGCAAGTGTTGTTCTTGGTTTGAATCTCCGTCTGACATTCCTCTCTCACTCCAGTATTTACAAAAAAGTCACGGCCAAAAAAGTCAGTCGGTTTGTCTTCTGTCTGACAAGATTCATGAAAGGCTCAGGCTTGGACAGCAGGCTGAGACACGACCTTTCTTTAAGCCCACCCGGCTTTAGGCACAGCACACATTATCTGAAATCTAAGCTTGTAGACAATCCTTGTCTGATTATAACTTTGTGTTCATACAGCATATTCAACATCGCTTAACCTCAGGTATTTGTTTTAAATGTAAGAACATTATTATTCAAAGAATGCATTAAGCAAACTTTAATCATGAGTCACAGAGCAAATGCTTTTAGCTTCAAATCAACAAATTGCATTTTAAGAAACTATCTTGGTTTGGTTTTTTAAAACAAGATATGTCAGCTGGTCAAAGCGGTCTGTAAACAATTCCAAAACAGTGTTGCATGGCCTGTTGGGAGCTTACAAGTTTAATGGCCAAAAATGACATGGATTCCCTTTAACTTATAACTATCTTAAAATGATCAGTCTGATTTTGCAGCAGCTGAATACCAATGCATATTGAACTTGTTTTTTCTAACAATTACTGTATCTTCACTTGTGTTTTTAAAACATTTACTATTCATTTTAAAGAAAAAAAACCGATAACATCACTCAGCTTACATTTTACACAAGTCCATATCAAAATTCTGAACTTCAGGAAAGCATGTTATGACTTAGTTATTTAATCATTAAATTAACAAGAAAAGAAAATGGGTCATTATTCAGAAAGTTTACTATAATCCTATGACTGCCAACTGCAGATTTGCTTATTTTGTGTGGATCCATCATATGCATAAACATGAATAAAAACACTGGGCTTCTCAATCTATATAAAAACATATCAAACCCACATCAGTGGAACAAAACGATTTGCAGAATGTCAAATAAATGACAAAAGTATTGTGAATGTGCATGTTAAGATTTTAAACGTTAAGATTCATTTTCAGAGTATTTATGCAGGTTATATGCTTAGTTATACAACCTCACAACTTTATTGTCATGACATATGTACAAGTACAATGCAATGAAACGCAGTGAATATGAAAGGATACTAATCCTAAACCTAAAGGGTTAATAATTGTTCTATTACTGAATATAACATATATTATATGTTCTATTCACATAAGGGAAAGTCCTAATACCAAAGGATGCAGAAGAGCATTTTTTATTTCATCTGTTGACAAATAATGACGGTGTCTGGTGCATGACCTCACTCATCTATCTAAAGTAGTTTATCAGCCTTTTATAATTTTGCCTCTCAGTCAGCTCTATAACACAATTACTCAGATAGACGTTTAATGACAAAGCGGCTAGACAGTAAGTAGTTTGTGTGTGTCAACCTCCATCTGTCCTTGTGTCTCTGAAGGAAGACGCACTTTCTGCCAGAAAGAAAAGCAGAAGGAAAAGGATGACCTGTAAGGAGGATAGATAGTGGTGCTTCTTCGAGGGAGGCAGTGCGCTTCGATAGCTGCGGGAACTTGTGAGAAGAGTCTGGTGAAATTCTCAGACAAGATTTAAATAAACAGAGACACAGACGCTGGCCTGATGGCCACAGCAGCCCTGAGAGACCACACACTGCCACCTCCAGATCAGCTGAAGGAGATTTTAAACACTTTCCACAGCCTTCCTTATATGTAGACATCATTTAGCAGAAGCAAGTTTGATAAAATGCTGGTGCCGTTTCTTTATTTTAAATTCAAATGCAGAACACTCAGCAATCAATGAAGCATCTCTTTCAATTATATAACCAAGATGTCAGATTGATTTGTGTGAGAAGAGTGCTGGAGAGTTTAATGTATTGCAATCCAGTCTTTGCTCCGCCTGAGCAACTTTCCTGACATGATGATTTTTTTTTAACATTCTCACACCCTGAAACAAGCATGTAGCAGAGAGGAAAATGAGTTTTATATTGCAAATGTCTTAGCAGCCTTTAAGATGGCATAAATATTTATATAGTAAACAATAGATTAGGTACTATCAGACTGTAAATTTTCAAAAATAGATATCATTTGGAATGAAAAATAGGAAAAATAAGTTAAATAATCATGAAAATATACATTTATGTTTCAGATGATGGATGTTGCGTTACAGCTTGGGCACCACAAATCACCATCTTAAATCAGAGAGAGGTTCGGCTGCCAGTCCTCCACACACTGTGCTCACGTGACACACAATGGCAGGTCAACTCTTGGGGGTAGTTTTCCCTTTGGAAATATCCCCACCTTCAGGCCGTCCTCTGTTTCCAACAGCTGACAGCTTGTCTCAGTGGCATCAGCTCCTGCTGGAAACATCGTATCAGAAAAAAAAACAAGGGTGAAAACATATTTTAGATTCAGAGCTCAGCAGACAACTCAGACTCAGTGCTCCCTGATCAAATGCTGAAAACACAAACTCTGCTTGTTTTCAAGGTTGTTGCTCTGTACTGTACAGTAGAATTAGACATTGTGTGTCCTTGTGAGTCATGTTGTCTGACTTGTGAGTCAGCACTCTAAATAAGGTCTTGTGTATTTGCTCTTTCTGTCTTTTAGGTTTTTTTTGTTTTTTGTTTTTTACCTTGTACATGTTTTCAAACTGGGAGCATTTACATAAGTTTTTACACTGCAAGTGAAATATGCTTCCCATATTCAAGGGCCACTGCCCTTATTTCCCCAGAGAATTTGCAACAGGCTATAAAGCGCATAGCTGATGATGAATTCGATGCAAAAGTGTTCGTGTTTAATTGATTGCATATCTATTTAGCATCAGGTATCATTCTGAACTTTTAAAGCCTTGTTAACACCTCTAGATGTTGTATTTTCACTACATAGCTACTAGTAGCCAAAATATTTTAATAGAGTAAACATTAAATCTATTTGCCGTTTTGAAGGGAAAAAATGAAAAAGCTACCAGTAAAATGTGTTGAGTCTTGGCTTAATCAATTGTCCTTTCCAGCAAAGCCTGACAGATTCATTTCAGAAGTGGAAATGCCTAAAATTGAAAAAGTATTCTCTTCTCAGTAGAGAAAAGACTGTGTTCTGTGTGTGATTGAGATTTGGTTGAAGATGAATTTCATTTAATGTTTTATTGCCCACTGTACAATGATTTAAGAATTATTTTGTTTGATAAAATTCAGCATAGTAACCCGGATTTGTTTTGGTTGGCAGGAGGTGATATGTTGAGTTGGTTATGTAGAAATGACATTTTTACTGTGGCAAGATATGTAGAAAAAGCATGGACATTGAGATTGA
>JAVQJG010083144.1:0-23170 GCA_036024015.1 Craterocephalus amniculus | reverse complement strand
CGTTTGAAACAAATATCTCAGGGAAGGATCCAAATCTCCAAAAAGTACCAAAGGTGTCCAGTACACTTCAGTTTACATCACAATTAAGGCCCCACTTGCAAAAAAGTGGACTTCTCCTTCAACAGCTAATTAGTAAAACTGAGCAGCATTTAATTAAAAATGCTGTTTTTGAGCAGCAGCTTTAACAAGAACACCGGCCATTCATCAAACAAGCCATTTGTTAAAAGGCATGGCTATTTTCATGGCTATTTAAATCATGATTTTTCACATCCATGTCATCTAGGGAGATGATCCTGTTCAGGTTGCTAGTCCATGGCCTCAGCACGCTCATTTGTCGGCATGAAATATGATTTCAATATGTCTAAGAAAAGATACCAACTAGCCCAAACCAAAGCCATAACTCAAGGTACATGACGGATGTCTTTTTACGCTTCACTTCTCTTTCATCTGTGTTGTTTTTCACATGCCTTGCATGTGAAAAGGGTAAAGACAGGGCTGAGTGTCAACAATAGAAAAAACAATAAAAGTTTCAGAGTAGCATTACGCTATGTGTGAGTTATATGTTTCATGAGAACAGGCTGTTCCAACTCATTTACTGAGACTATTTAAATTGTTGAAAATAATATAAATCAGCCCAATATAGAAATAAAACTAGATCAAATTAATTCTATCCCATGCAATGTTGCCATGTTTAAAGAATAAGTGTCTCTGTGATTAAATATTTTCAAATGGTGGGCTCAATGAATGAATGGTCTGTTGGAATATGAGATCAGCAGCCTGTTTTATTGCAGTTGGGGTAGTGGAATGCTTGTTCTGCATCACCTCTCCTTTTAACATTCTGAAAGCAAGCATTCAAAGCAAAAAAAAATTCACATTGTTGTTGAATTGTTTCAAGCTTCCTTTGTTCTTTTTGTAATCGGTCAAATGTTTTCAGTTTCCATGTCTAGATTGAAAACAGACCAGTTAAGCATAGTTTCTATTTTTATAGTGATGACAGGTTTTCTCCTTTGACGCCTGTCGGTACAGTATCAGCAAGCAATTTGTAAGATTTGCTTATTCTCCTAATTTCCTTGATGTAAATAAATCAAGGATTCATTAACTTTTTCCCTATATCTGACAAACAAAGGTTTGGTTTTTATTCATAAATCAATCAGATTAAAGTGAGAAGACTTATTGAAAAACATAACTTTTGTGTGTTTCTGATGTCACAAATGTTTGTTTGGATGGTAAAATACTTTTTAAGTGGAATGTGTATGGAAGAGTAAATTTGGAAGCTCTACAAGTTATGCTAATCCCAATCCCAATTTCCTGTTTACACAATGATGCTCCACCTTCCTGTTGATGCATTTCAGAGTTAGTTTTGACATAAACTTGTCTGACCATTAAAGACAGAGGCAGAGCAAAGCCAAATACATTGGACTTCATTTCAAGGAAATCAGCGTTAGAGGCATCTTCAGGTAAGAGAATCTCAAGCAAATAGATATAAGGAAAGAAAAACAAAATACCCTCAAAATTATGAGGCTGATGATATCTGATAGTTTCCACCTAATATAATACAAATAATGACCTAAGAGGTGTTCTTTTTAATGTAATTTGATTTTATAAATTGGGTTAAATTTTTCTTTTTCTTTTTTTTAGTTCAAGTACCTCATAGAAAGTTGTTTCCATAAAGAAATCTCTAAAACTGTTGCTTCATAATTTTACTTTCAATCTGCATCCTCTGAATGGAAGGGTAAATTGATAGGCTTGTCTCTTTTCCTGGGCTGATTTTTATGAGCTGGCAATTCATATATTTGTTTACCGGTACACTGATTCTGATTTAACTGACTTGTAAGTAATTGGGTGTGTACAATATTTTAGCTTTAATGCAATAAGAAAAAGAACTAAAAAAATCGATCAACTTTCTCTGGAAAATTTCTAATGATACAGAATAGAATCCACATTTTATTAATTGCATGATCAAACATCCACATTTTCAAGCATATTTTCTTTTTCATAAAGTCATTCAGGAAGTTGTAACTAATCTCAGTTAATTTGCTTTTTATTGTTATTGGAAATAAGTTGAAAGTCTTAAAAAAATAAATCAGACATTTGATGGCTTTTACCTTACAAAACATAGAGAAATATGAACAGAAATATGAATTCTATTACCTGTAAGTGGAAGATTCTGGGTCATAGAATATAAAACAAAGTGTCCCACATGACCCACTGGAATGACAAAGGCGTATCTAAGATCTGCATTTCATTCTCTTTCACAATGGTATGCATTTATCTTAATGGCCACTTAGCCAAAAGTTCCACCCAAGTTCTCTGAAATCAAAAGAGGGATGTGTACTGTGTCACGGAACATGCTGAATGAGCTTTTAATCTTGTAAAAGATCATATTGAAAATTTTATCGAAATTAAGCCAAGATAATTATTAATGACCAGAAGTAACTTAAAGCTCCCAAAAACCTAATATGTCTGAGGTGTCCTTATTCCTTAAGCATTTGAGTTTTTCCTGAAGATAATACTGATGTAATATAATCTCACTGCATAATTCATGTATATCTGTATTAATATAACAAAGGTTTAAACCTTTTTATTGTCACTTGTACAGCAAGAAAACAAAATTCCAATGAAATTCTGACATTGCAGTGCCTGAATGCCATAAAAGATTATATAAAAAAAATACAACAAAATAGATAGCAAATAGACAATGCAATTAGAAAATTAAATCAAATTTTAAAAAACAAGCGAAATGAGCTTCTTTCTTGGATTTAGTAGAAACTTTTGCATATCTTTGAGCAGATTCATTGACAACTCTAAAAGTAAATACATTGTGTGTAGTTGAACTTGTTCTAGTGGCGGGATGTTTTCCATGCTGGGTTACTGGCAAACACAATGAATGCTTGGTGAAAACGAGCCAATATCAAAGTTGGTTTCACATGAGCTTTCCTTCCTCCACCAAAATAAATCAGTGAAAATACTACACTCCTTTCACAGTTCAATAATGTTGAAAACTGATGACCCAAATAATAACCCAAAATAGTCACTTTATATGAATTGAAACAGTTTGCAAGCAAACACTGGTAATGATTGTGACAAACAATAGAACCAATGAGCTACAAACTCATCATTGTTCTGCAGTCACTTGTTTTATTTACCAAATGACAGTTCAATGCCTCTGAGCCTGTTTGCTTGCATGCACAAAGAGAAACCGTGCTTGAAGAAGTTCCTACCGGATCAGCAGGTTTTTACCCAGAGGAATGTAACATTTTAGTTTTCACTTTCGATTCAGTTGGATTCACTTTAAATTAGTACAATTCAATTTGATTCAATTATCTCTGTCAACGTCACTTTTATCTCCACTTTTGTCTTTTTTTGAATGGTGCATCAGACTTGTGCAGAGCTTGGTAATAACCCACTGGCTTGAGTCAGGTTTGTTATGACCATCGAGGACTGGGACTGATGTTGCCTGTTATAACAGAGATTTCATCATGGATGTGCAGCAACTGGGTCATGCTACTATGTCAATATGGAGTAAAATCTTTGAGAAATGTTTTAGACATTGAATATATGTCACTAAGAATTAAAGCTGTTCTGCTTACTAATGAAGGCCCTGCCCTGTTTAGGACCTGATAAGATGTTGATGTGTATAGTGGAGTTTTGTAAACGTTTGTATTCACTTTTTTCTGATCCATTTAACAGAAAAAATGAAAAAAGGCATGGAACCTCCTCCAGCAGATTATCCAGTAGAAGTCCCAGCACCACCATATCCCGGTCCACCTCAGGACCACAATGTGAGTGTCCAGCCTCCCCCCCAGCCTCCTCCCCAACCTCCTGCCCAGCCTCCTGCCCAGCCTCCTCCCCAGCCTCCTCCCCAACCTCCTGCCCAGCCAGTGGCCCAGGATGCTCCCAAGTCTTTTCCCCAGCCAGTGGCCCAGCCAGTTGCCCAGACTTTTGCCCAGCCAGGTAAGAAACCAGACTGTCATCAGAGTTTGCATAATCCCTACCTTCATTCTGATATTGTTTTTTTTCTTGTATTATGTTAAGATTTTAATTAATTTCGCTGAAGCCTTTGACATATTAGTTTTCTTGAGTCTAAGATCTTCTTTCTATTAGCTCAACCCCAGGTTATCCCACAGCAACCTCAGGTGGTGCAGACGGGTGAGTGTCTACTTCCAATATGGGGAAAATAAAAAAGGATTTGGGGTTCAGTTATTTGTTGTGGAGGTATATGTCGTATTTATCAGAAGAGGTTTGTGTTTTGCAGTGAGCCCGGTGGTCATGATGCAGCATCTGCCAAGGGATGTTTCTGGACAGATGCACTGTCCCCACTGCCAAACTCCTGTTGTGACTACAGTTAGTTACAAAATCGGTGTGATGACTTGGTGGATCTGTGTTTTGGCTGCATTAATTGGGTGAGTAGAAACTATTACAGAAAATCTGATTGTATTTCTACCTCAGGTTGTTTTTCAGTGTCTGACAAAAGAGATTCACTCCTCGGTTTATGGTCTATCTTTCTCTGGTTTCAGCTATGTCATCCTCCTCAATGTTTGGGGTTCATCATATTCAACTCAGTTCAATTTGGTTTATTTCTCTTGCGCCAATTCACAACTTTTGTCATCTTAAGGCAACAGAATAGAGAAGAAACAAGTTTAGTACTTTCATTAATGAAAAAAACTGCACTACACCACAAACACAGGACTTATCCTCTGGTAATTTAGTCAGCTGAAAATGCAAAAATGCTAATTGTGAAGCGGTTTGTTAGTCATTCTTTGTTTCATGACATCCCAAGCCACTTTAAAGGGGTAACAAGCAATTTTGTCCCGGATCGAGACCAAAACAAACGTGTTATGATTGACCATTTCTTCTACCTATCTTCACTATCCGCTAAGGCCCCGAGGTAAAAGAGCAAACCTATATCTGAATGCAAGCAGTATAAAGACAAAAGAAACAACCTTATCGTTTTCAAGAACATGCCTGAAAGGACTCGTAACTTCCCTCGCTCTCTCAGCGCTCATTTTGTTTATCCTCATTTTTTCTCTTGCTTTAATGTGGCTCCTTGGGTGGTGAAATGTGTTCCCGGTCATCTTCAAATGAACGCTTCCAACTTCCACCATTTTCCCTCAATGTGGTCCGCGGCTGACTGTACATGAAGGGAGGGAGGGTCTTCACTCAGTTCATGAATGAAGCGGTGCTTCACATGCACAAACATGCACACAGAAGGAGACCACCCTAGTAAACAACAGGTTTGATATCAACACAGAGAGACAGTGTGGGACATCATGCTATGTTCCAGATGGAATTTCACATCTAGAGCTTCACATTGCACATTTTTAATTCTTTTAACCTATAAATCATGAATTTTCGCTTGTTGCTCCTTTAAGAATAATATATTTACTGTTACTGTAAACATCATGGGAACAGTCATTCACACCTGCTGTGTTTGTGTTTTTCTTTGTGAGGAACTTGTCATCTAAAAAGGCACAAATTTACACAGATTTAAACATTACAGTACATACAATATGAGAGACATTACATTGAGATTGTTTTCAACATGGCTTCAATGTCCCACTCAGGTGCTGGCCCTGCTACATCATTCCTTTTTTCGTGGATGCTTGCAAAGATGTGGAGCACTCCTGTCCATCCTGTAACAAGGTCATCCACGTACATAGACGCATGTGGAGGAGTTATTATTAATGTTTGTCATATGATACACATGAGAAAGTTTCCCTGATGTCATTATAACCTTATTTTCTTTTTGTATTTTTCTTTATCTCTCAGTGATCTCAGAAAATCTATCACAGAGAAATGTTGGGCAAACATAACAAAATGTTGACATGCATGAATGCTCCCTTAAAGTTGGTTTTGATGTTTTTATAGCTCACAAGGATACCTCTGACATAAATATGAGTTAGTTCTTAGTTATAAGTGTTGGTCATATAAACAGGTTACTGTTATTTATTGGGACATAATAAGTGCTTAAAAATCTACCTAAATTGAAAATGTAATTGATTAAATCTTGAAAACCGCCTGATGATATAGCTTCAAGACTCTGAATGTGAGAATGAACTGGTAAACTTGAAGATGAGATCAATAATTTATCTACAAAATGAAAAAATAATTTATTTTTCATGCTGCAAATATCTAGATGTATGTTAGTGTGTGAAATTGGTAAATAATGAATCATCAAAATCTCCCAATAACAAAAAAAATGTATTGGATAATAAATTAACTCCTGCATCCTGTAACATTTATACAGAAGCGAGTTCACTATCTGCTGCCACTTTGTGGAGACAAAATAGATTACTATGTGAGTGAGGATCATAACGTCAAAGAAATTATTCTAATTTAAGTTCTTTGGTGAAACACCATTACTATTAAGAGGACCTGTAATATTTAATAAAAACTCATGCAAGACAAGTTTTTTTTCTTTGATCAATAGCTTCAGGACTACAAAAAATAACTTCTTGGGTCCAAAATTAGTTTCTGATCAGAATATATTCACGGTTATTATAGAGATCTTAGAAACATTTGCAACTGTATTTTACCAAAGCATTAAAGGATAAAAAACACCTGTATGACAAAGCAAACGATGAAACTGTTTAACTTTTATGCAACTGAATTTTCTCTTATTACTGCTTTTTAATGTACCAAAACAAAAATAAATGTTCATAACCCCCCCCCCCCCAAAAAAAACCACAATATAATGCATTCTTTTTCTTCTTTCACCAGTGAAAAGTAAGACTCTTGGATATTATCCAGGTCTGCATACGTCATGTGCTTGAAGCTCTATTAAACTGGTTTGATCACCATGACAAACACATGCGCAGCACAGTGTAAAAGCTTGGTGGTGCTTCCACTTACATAAAGTGTCTGAGACCTAGACCACAATTTACAGGTTTCTGCATGTAATTTGCTTTCTTTATGTTATTATCTGATGATTAACATGCTCATCGTGTTGTAAAAAATGATCTTAAATAATTTATCATGTACTTTTGAAGCCTGTCTGATCCAACAGCATTAGATGATGAGCCATAATTGTTATGGCCAACATTTTTTTTCATATAATCTAGTGTTTTCAATGTTCTAATAAATCAAAAAGAACATTTTTTTCCATCATGACAGCCCTTTTATGATATTTCTCTGAACCTAAATTTAAACTTGTGCATGAATAAATAAAAAAAATCAATACAATCTTTGAAGACACGTGTGAGCATCATTAATAAATACATTCTTACTAACAATCTTACACTAAAAAATAACTTTCTGCTTGTATTGTTAAATGGTCTATAAATTAACATATAAATGAGGAAGTTTTGAGTCTGATCTTAAAGGTAGAGAGTGTGTCTGCCTCCCGAACCAAAGCTGGGAGCTGGCTCCATGAGAGAGGGGCCTGATAGCTAAAGGCTCTGCTGAGGTTGAAGTTCATTATAAATGCATGAAAGAAATCTCAGATGATGAAAATAATATTTCAAAGATTATGGATTTTCTGGTGTATTTAGGATGGCAACTAACTGAATTAAAAATTGAAAGGTGAATGACGCTAATTACAAATGCAGCATGAAGTGAAGAAAAGTAAAAGTGTGATGTCCTCATGTGTACACAAAAGGCCTCAATAGGTCTTCTCCGGGTTTTATTTTTCTACACTATGGACTGTGAAGTCAGGAAGACAAAAGGAAAAACTCTTAATTTCAAGTCCTTGAAAAAAATCTGATATTCCAGCCCACACTTCCTGTCAAACCAAACTTGATATATGATACAGGGAAAGGCAGTGTTAGAAAATCCACTCAACTTAACTACAGACTAAAACAAAACTGAGGTAGGGAAATAAAACAGCACGTAAAGCTGACACAGACGATACGAGGAGAATCTGACAAGCAACTGGATGAAGAAGAAAAGGGAGCATATGGAATGGACAGGGTGATTGCTCAAGCCTCAGCAGAAGAGCTAACAAGTGACAGGGGATGTGATGACATGACCGGCTGAAACAGCAACAGGTAAATTACAGATGGTAAAAACACAACAGAAAACAAAAATAAAACACAACTCAGAATCAAGATGAAACCAACAACTAGAAAATAAAGAAAATGAAGGAAGGAAAAATAAAATTCAGCAGACCAAAACTTATTAAGTAATCAGTTGGCTGGATTTGAAAAAAAGGAAATAGGTTATATATATAAAACCTTATCTCCTATTTCTCCAGAGAGAGCCCTTTAGGTTTCTTTTATGTAATATTAATAATTACATTGCAGATTATGTAAAGTTGGCAGCATGCATCAGTGGGCTTGGACACCTTATTGTATTCTCGCCTGCTCTGAGGCTGAACAGACCCTTAATTCCAACATCATGATGATGTTTCTATGCTGAAATCGAAGTGACCCGCAGCTACTAAAATCTGATTTTTGTATCTTTCATCATTATACTCAAATGTTAACCACATGTATGTATTATTTGTACCAATCCAAAACATAAAAATAGCTAAGCAGCTTTATGAATTTGGAAGTACAATAATTTAATATAGAGGACTGAAATGACCACAGGAAGTGGATGTGAAATATCTCAAGAGGAGTGCTAGCAAAACCCACAGAAACTTTTATTGTAACATAGTCTTACAGTAACATTTGTTAGTATTTGTTAGTGTTGTTTAAAATTCCCTTTTTTAAAAGTGTTGCAAGAAATCCAACCATTTTAGCATATCATGGAAAATATTAGCTTCTTTAAAATGTGACATGTAAGGATATGTTTAAAAAAAGCTGCAACAGAGGCAACAAAAATAGAGAGGGAGAACAGGTAAGATAGCAGAAAGCATGAACCAGAGGAGCATTTAAAAACAAAGTAGCTTGCTAGACAACAGGTCAAACATGGCTGAGCATACTGTAAAAAGAGCATTTCAGAGTGGCAGAATCTCTCAGCTGAAAACAAAAGACAGAGGTACATCAGTCAGAGACAAATGCATTTATGATCCCAGGATGTACAGAACCAGAAGTAATAAGAGGGAATCTCTGTGTGCATGGGACATGGCTGGATGGTGGTGATTTTCTGCATTAAAACCAGACATGGTTATCTGGTAATCACTCTATGGGCTTAAGAATAAATCATAGTTCACCCTGAAATCTACCTCAATCACGCAACGAAAAAGCCAGATGTGAACGGGATCCAGATTCATTGCCGTCTCCTCTGGACCGAAGCAAATTTAAAATGCTTTCAGGGAAAGTGGAAGACTGTTCTATGGTCAGATACACCAAAAATGTTAAATAATTGGAAAACATGGACAGTGTGTCCTGCAGAGAGGGGAGGGAGCATGATCCAGCATCTATGGGGCTGCATTAATGGCTATGGCGTGGGCAGCTTCCACATCTATAAACCTCCATTAATGCTGAAAAGTACATGGAGCAATATCTGCTCCCATCCAATGACTCTTTCAAGCATCCCACTGTTCCAACTTTTTAACAATGTTGCTGCAGTTAAATTCAAAATGAGCTCATATTTCCTGTGAAATCATGATATCTCTCAGTTTAATCATCTGATGTGCTGTTTTTGTTCTGTACATTAAGTAAAACCTTCAAATACAATACATGCACACTTGAGCAAAGCTACTTAAATCTATAGCTTCCAGAACTGGCACTAGACACATACTGTACATTTTCACCTTGTTGATATTCCTGACAGACTGCCTCTACCATGTGGTCAGCAACCAGAACTACACATATCATCTCATAGTATCATCCTTGCTTCATCTCTGCTAGTTCCAGAGAAGATTATCTCTGATCTTATCTTTGAACTTAAAACACATATCTGTATGTTTAGAATGAGATGACCTGATAAATGCTGGTAATAACACAAGCATTTGCATTTAATTTTTACATTTTACATTCGACAGGCCCTAACAGTAGATGTAAAAAGAAAAACAAGACATAAATGTAACAAATAATTTTTTCAGCCAAGACTTTTTTTTGTGAAAGTAAAAGGAAATAAAAAGAGGAAATGGTGCTGAACATCAAAGCTCTTGGTTAATTGATGGTTTACAGGTCTGAGATCATGTATAAAAACAGACATTTAGGCAGCTTAATGGAGCATTTGGGTTTGTGTTGACAACAAAACATCATCAGGAGTAATCTTACATAAGCATTTGTTGCTGCATATCATTCTAGGAGTGATTATTCACTATCTACAGTAGAAACTCCTTAAAGTTCAGGCAGGAGGCATCTAATTTTCAATAAAAGACTTTTACGCTTTTTGGTTTGAAATCAAAAACTTAAGTTTGTCACATTTATTTTTTAAATACATTACATTTAGTTGGAAACTATTTAATCCCTGAGGAATTTAATAAACTGAATGGAGAAATGACTTCTAAGCTAGTAGAGCCAACGTTAGCGTCATTTCAATTTAATCATCCTAATATAGAAATACAACTAGATAAAATGAATTTTATTTTATGCAATGCTGCCATGTTTAAAGAATAAGTGTCTCTGTGATTAAATATTTTCAAATGATATCACCTGGTGGGCTCAATGAATGAATAGTCTGTTGGAATATGAGATCAGCAGCCTGTTTTATTGCAGCTGGGGTAGTGGGATGCTTATACTGCATCACCTCTCCTTTTAACATTCTGAAAGCAAGCATTCACCGCAAAGGTTTTCCACAATGTTGTTCAATTGTTTCAGGCTTCCTTTGTTGTTTTTGCAGTCAGTCAAATGTTTTCAGTTTCCAGGTCAGGTCTGAAAACAGACCAGTTAAGCATAGTTTCTATTTTTATAGTGATGACAGGTGTGCCTCCTTTCACATGTGTTGATACAGTATCAGCAAGCAATTTGTAAGATTATCTTATTCTCCTAATTTCCTTGCTGTAAATAAATATAGGATTCATGAACTTTTGGAATAAAAATTCCCTATATCTTACAAACGACAAACAGTTTTTATTTATAAATCCCTCAGGTTACAGTGAGAAGACTTATGGAAAAACACAATTTTTTGTGTGTTTCTGATGTCACAAATTTTTATTTAGATGGTAAAATACTTTTAAAGTGGAATGTGCGTGGAAGAGTAAATCTGGAAGCTCTACAAGTTATGCTAATCCCAATCATTTCGCGTTTACAAAGGGATGCTCCACCTTCTTGTTGATGCATTTCAGAGTTGGTTTTGACATAAACTTGTCTGACCATTGAAGACAGAGGCAGAGCAAAGGCAAATACATTGGACTTCATTTCAAGGAAATCAGCACTAAAGCCATCTTCAGGTAAGAGAATCTCAAACAAACAGATGCAAGGAAAGAAAAAAATATTTAAGCTCACAGTTGTGAGGCTGATGATATCTGGTACTTTCCAGCTAATATAATACAAATAATAACCTAGGAGATGTTTTTATCTTAGTCTTATAAATTGGTTTTAAATTTGTATTTTTCTTTTTTTAAAATCAAGTACCTCATAGAAAGTTGTTTCCATAAAGACATCTCTAAAACTGTTGCTTCATAATCTTACTTTCAATCTGCATCCTCTCAATGGAAGGTTGAACTGATGGGCTTGTTTCTTTTTCTGGGCTGCTTTTTATGAGCTGAGAGTTCATACATTTGTTTACACTGATTCTGATTTAACTGACTTGTAAGTAATTGGGTATGTACAATATTTTATCTTTAATGTAAAAATAAAAAGAAACAAAAAAATCTGTCAACTTTCTCTGGAAAATTTCTCATAAGAAAATCTAATGATACAGAAGAGAATCCACATTTTACTAATTGCATGATCAAACATCCACATCTTGAAGCATATATTCTTTTAGAAAGTCATTCAGGAAGTTGTAACTAATCTCAGTTCATATGCTTTTTATCGTCGTTGGAAAAAAGTTGAAAGTCCTCAATATATCAGACATTAGATGGCTTGTCCCTTACAAAACACACATTAATATGTTAAGAAATCTGAATTCTACTATCTGTAAGCGGAAGATTCTGAGTCATAGAAGAAAAAGCAAAGTGTCCCACATGACCCACTGGAATGACAAAGGCTTATCTAATATCTGCATTTCATTCTCTTTCACAATGTTATGCATTCATCTCAATGGCCACTTAGCCAAAAGTTCCACCCAAGTTCTCTGAAATCAAAAGAGGGACGTGTACTGTGTGTCCGAATACGCTGAATTAGCTTATAAACTTGTAAAAGACCATATCAAAATCTTAATTAAAATTAGGCTAACATAATATTTAATGACCAGAACCAAATGAAAGCTCCTAAAAAGCAAATATGTCTCAGATGTCCTCAGTATTTCAGATTTTCCTGAAGACAATACTGATATAATTTAATCTCACTGCATAATTAATATATTATCAGAACAAAAATCTAAAGTTTTTATTCATTTGCACAGTAAAGGTCAAATTTCCCTGTATTATGAAACTGTCACATTGCAGTGCCTGAATGCCATAGAAGGTTACATAACAAATACAACAGTATAATAATTAGCAAATGGACAATTTTTGCATGCAATGAAAGAAAACAAAACACATCGAATGAGCTTTTCATGTGACACACGATGAAACTTTGGTAGAAACTTTTGCATATCTTTGAGCAGAATGACTGACAACCCTAAAAATAAATACATTGTGTGTAGTTGAACCTGTTAGAGCAGTGGGATGCTTTCCATGCTGGTTTACTGGCAAACACAATGAATGCTTGGTGATAACGAGCCAACATCAACAAAGTTGGTTTCACATGAGCTTTCCTTACTCCACCAAAATAAATCAGTGAAAGTACTACACTCCTTTCACAGTTCAATAATGTTGAAAACTGATGACCCAAATAATAACCCAAAATGGTCGCTTTTGTATGAAGCATTTTTGCACTTAACATGTCCAGGTGCAACCTCCCCCTGCACTAAGTGCCCTAAGACTTACCATACAATGGTTCTCTGATAGCGAATTGCGTGTTTTTATTTCTACAAGGGAAACACACACACAAAAATATATTAGAGCTTGACATAATTACATCGATGTCCAGCAGTCCACCTGTTCATGCTGTATCTAACTCTTCAATTTCTTGCTAGTGTTGTTCTCTTAAATGTAAGTTGCTTTGGATAAAAGTGTCTGCTAAATGACAGTAGTAGTTGTAGAAGTAGTAGTAGTAGTAGTAGTAGTGGTGGTAGTAAAAGTAATTGAAACAGTTTGTAAGCAAACACTGGCAGTGATTGTGTCAAACAATTGGACCAGAGTTACAAACTCATCATTGTTCTGCAGTCACTTTCAGAAGAATGTATCATTTTAGTTTTCACTTTCGATTCAATTCAGTTTACTTTAAATTAGTACAATTCAATTCAATTCTATTCAATTGCCTTTTGTCAACGTCACTTTTATCGCCACTTTTGTCTTTTTTTGAATGGTGCATCAGACTTGTGCAGAGCTTGGTAATAACCCACTGGCTTGAGTCAGGTTTGTTATGACCATCGATGACTGGGACTGATGTTACCTGTTATAACAGAGATTTCATCACGGATGTGCTGCAACTGGGTCATGCTACTATGTCAATATGGAGTAAAATCTCTGAGGAATGTTTCAGACATTGTTGAACATACAGTATGTCACTAAGAGTTTAAGCTGTTCTGCTTACTAATGAATGCCCCGCCCTGTATTGGACCTAATAAGATGTTAATGTGTAGCTACAGTGCATTTTTGGGAAAGTGCGTATTCACTATATATTTCTGATCCATTTAACAGATAAAATGAAAAAGGGGATGGAACCTCCTCCAGCAGATTATCCAGTACAAATCCCAGCACCACCATATCCCGGTCCACCTCTGGACCCCAATGTGAGCGTCCAGCCTCTTCCCCAGCCAGTAGCCCAGCCTTCCCCCCAGCCAGTCGCCCAACCTCCCCCCCAGCCAGTAGCCCAGCCTGCTCCCCAATCTTATCCCCAGCAAGAGGCTCCCCAGCCAGTTGCCCAGACTTTTGCACAGCCAGGTAAGAAACCTGACTGTCATCAGAGTTTGCATAATCCCTACCTTCATTCTGATATTGGTTTTCTTTCTTGAATTATGTTCAGCTTTTAATTAATTTCACTGAAGTCTTTGACAAATTAGTTTTCTTAAGTCTAACATCTTCTTCCTATTAGCTCAACCACAGATTATCCATAGTCCACAGCAGCCTCAGGTGGTGCAGACAGGTGAGTGTCTACTTCCAAATTGGGGGAAATAAAAAAGGATTTGGGGTTTAGTTATTTGTTGGTGTGGAGGCATATGCCGTATTTATCAGTAGAGGTTTGTGTTGTGCAGTGAGCCCGGTGGTCATGGTGCAGCAGCATCTGCCGAAGGATGTTTCTGGACAGATGCACTGTCCCCACTGCCAAACCCCTGTTGTGACTAAAGTTAGTTACAAAATTGGTATGCTGACATGGTGGATCTGCTTTTTCACTGCATTACTTGGGTGAGTGGAAACTACTGTATAACAGAAAATCTTATTGTATTTCTAGCTCAGGTTGTCTTTTCAGTGTCTGACAAAAAGAGATTCACTCCTCGGTTTATGGTCTATTTTTCTCTGGTTTAACCCCCCTTAAAGTTTAGGGTACATAATATTCAACTCAGTTCAGTTTGGTTTATTACTCTTGCACCAATTCGCAACTCATGTCATCTTAAAGCATCAGAAAGGAGAAGAAACAAGTTTAGTACTGTGATTTCAGTTAAATGCCGAAAAAGAACTCCACTATACCACAAACACTGGGCTAATCCTCTGGAAAATTTGTTAGCCTGTTTGCTGATAATGCAAAAATGCAAGTTGTGAAGCAGTTTTTTAGTCATTCATTGTTTCATGAAATTCCAAATTACTTTAAGAATAATAAATTTACTGTGAATGTAAATATCATGGGAAGAGTCATTCACATCTGCTTCTTTGTGTTTTTTCTTTGTGTGGAACTTACCATCTATAAAGGCACAAATTTACACAGATTTAAACATTACATACAATATGAGAGACATTACATTGAGATTGTTTTCAACATGGGTTCAATGTCCCACTCAGGTGCTGGCCCTGCTACATCATTCCTTTTTTTGTGGAAGCTTGCAAAGATGTGGAGCACACCTGTCCATCCTGTAACAACATCATCCACGTGCATAAACGCATGTGAAGTATCCGACATGGTCCCAGCAAAGACCTTTGCTTCCTGCAGCATTCCAGTAACATAGTTGTTGGATGCAGGAATATTTCTTAATGTTTGTCATACGATACACAGACAAAGTTTCCTGATGTCATTCTAATATTATTTTCCTTTTGTATTTTTCTTTATCTCTCAGTGATTTCAGAACATCCATCACAGAGAAATGCTGGGCAAACATTACAAAATGTTAATATGCAGTTGCATAGACAGTGTTTTTCAGTTGTATGAATGGTCCCTTATAGTTGGTTTTGATGTTTCTATAGTTCACAAGGATACCTCTGACCTAAATATGAGTTAGTTTATAGTTGAATGTGTTGTAACAGTTTCCTGTTATCTGTTAAAAAAATATTGCTCAGTTAAAAATGTAATTAACTAAATATTGAAAACTGCCTGATGATATAAAAGCAAAGCTCTTTAAGAAGAGGTCAATAATTTATCTACAAAATGGAAAAATAATTTGTTGTTCATGCTGCAAACATCTAGATGTGGTTGTGTGTGAAATTTGAAAATAATGAATAATCAAAACCTAACAATAACAAATAAAAATGTATTGCATAATAAATTAACTCAAGTATCCAGTAACATTTGTAGAAAACTGAGTTGACTATCTGCTGCCACTTTGTGGTGACAAAAAAGTTTACAATGTGAGGATCACAATGTCAAAGAAATTATTCTAATTTAAGTTGTTAAGTGAAAAACCATTTATGTTAAGAGAACCATTGACATTAAATAAAAACTCATGTAAGAGAATTTTTTTTTCTTTGATCATTAACTTCAGGACTACAAAAATTAACTTCCTGCAACATTCTTGGGTCAAAATTTTGATTCTGATCAGAACATATTCACGGTTATAGAGATCTTATAAACATTTGCAACTCTATTTTACAGAAATATTTAAATATACAGAAATACCTGAATGACAAACCAAATGGTGAAACTGAAGTATCATGACTTGTATATTATCCAGGTCTGTAGACGTCATGGTTTACGTCATGTACTAAGAGCTCTGCTGAACTGGTTTGATCACTATGACAAAGACATGCACAGCGCAGTGTAAAAGCTCGGTAGTGCTTCCACTAGATAGATAACTACTAACAGGTTTCTGCATGAAATTTGCTTTCTTTATGTTATTATCTGATGATTAACATGCTCATCATGTTGTAAAAGATTATCATATAGAAAAGATTTATCATGTAGTTTTTAAGTCTGTCTTTTCCAACAGCATTGGATGATGTGCCATGATTATCATATCCAACAAATTTTTCAAATAATCTGTTTTTTTATTGTTTCAAAAAATATTTTTTTTCCATCATGACAGCCCTTTAAGATATTTATCTTGACATAAATTTAAACTTCACATTAATTTAGGTGATGCTTTTATCCAAATGACTTACAATTGAGTTTCACCAGCAAGCCTAAGTCAAGTGGTGACCATGGGATCCAATGGGATACCCACAGGGCAGGTCGAGCCTGGGACAGGTGTCACCATGCTCAGGATGTACAGTGACTGTGAACCCCTAAAAGCCCCCAACCCCCCACCCTCATACACTGCTGTGTGCTTTCTACTGATTTTTGCCAGTCTGATGAAACACTTGTTTTTTTATTAAATTTTTGCCTCATAATCCATTGTGTCATTGTACATAGTCAAATGCTGTTGCAGCAAATCATTCCTGTATTCATTAAAAGAAAAACCCAAAGAGAAGGAGGTTCGGGAACTTTGATTTTATTGCAGCTCCTAAATTCATACAGATCATTGAACTTGGAATACATTTGTTTTACTGTAGTGAGCACCTTAATCAGCTGACGTTTCCCCTGGAGACAGAGAAGAAAAAAAACAAACAAAAAGACAAAGGTTTTAATTATTATTCCCTATAATTATTATTTACTTGTTAGAAACAGCTCATCAAATCAAGTTATTCTTATTCTTTTTTGTAACCTATTATGTTTAAAATATATTTTTCTTGGCTAAGTCAGGTTGTGACCCAGGTCAGCAAAAATAAATCTTTTGATCTTATTGCAAAGTCCTTGTACTTTACTGGTACCCGAACAACATGGCCACTCCTGGTTTGAGCCACTGCATCCTTGCCAGAGCTTTGGTCCATAGCAACCCTTGTTGTGGTAGGGTCCATAATTTACTCAAAACTGCATCATTTAGTATATTTTTTGAGCCAAAACCGTAGCATATTGTACTTCCTGGATGCGCGTGCATGATGCGCGTGCATGATGCGCGTGCATGATGCTGCGGTGGCCGCGGCAGACGGCCGGTAGTGCCGAAAGCGCATTCTCCACTTACTGGCTACTATAGTCGAGCATGTCTAAAATAAACTAAAAACAAATAGAAATTCTATTCCAAAATTAGGGCTCAACAATAATTTAATATCAATATATATCGCAATATAATTTAATTCAATAACAGTATCCAATATTTGGAAAGGCCAATACATTACAGCCCATGATTACATTCACTGCCTGGTATTTAACGGCGCAGACCATTCAAGCCAAACAGAAAGAGCCGCAACACATACACAAAAATACAAGATTGATTATGTACACTACAGACACAGCCCAACCAAGCCCCACAGAAGTTTCAGTGTAGCATGCTGCTCTCTTGTCCTTTATGTTTGAATATGATATAAATTGTGCTACTTACAATAAAGTTAAGAAAAATCACAGCAGCAGTTGGTTGTACTCAAGTTAGACAGGTAGGCTAGGTAGGCATACAAACATTGATTAAATGTACACCTTTTTATTGCTAAAATGTTATACTGGAAGAATGTCATAAGTGACAGACTTGGCCAAATAACTTTTAGTTTTAGGCCTACAGGACAGACATCTGCTGTTGGCATTTTTTAAAAAATTAAGTTTTTCTGAGGGTTTTACATTTGTATTGATACCTGAATTATATCGTAACCTATTGAGCAAAATGAAAAAATATATCGTGATAAAAGTTTTAGCCATATCATTCAGCCCTAGCCAAAATAGGATTCATATTTTTACATAAATAATAAACAATGATTAATAAATGCACCAACATCCCATGACAGTTGGTGCATTTAACCCTGGGACAATGTCAAAGTGGCTGCACTGATATTCCTAATGGGGGGCAGCAGGTAGAGAGGAGGGGTAGCTGCTCCGCGGTGCTTTTTAGTTCAGTGGGACACAAGGTAATCTCCACATGCCACTTGCATTCTGCCTACATAAAAAAGTAACATCAACATTTTATGTGTTCTTTAACATTTTCCCCTGAAAGCTGAATATCCCTAACTTTTATTGAGTAGTGTATATATTATAAATATATATATTTTAGATACATTTTGTTAAGAAAATTGTTACAAATGTTTTTACAAGATATTTATTTCTATATAATACATATGTAAGCTGTTTGGAAGACCACATACATTATAAACAGATTATTAATGGTGATTTGTTGATTTCTTAATGTTGTAGTTGCCTTTGTGCAGTAGACTATAGACAGATCATGAAACTGTTTACCCGGACGTCCATAACCATATGTAGCAGACCCGCAGCAAATACTGTGACGTAATAGACAAAAAAATGTAATAGAGAATGGAGAAAACTAAACAGATTGAAAAATATGACCCAAAAAGATTAATGAGATATATACGCAGCACCAGGAGTTACTAAATTACATTTTTCTGCACTCCTGAACCCTCAAAGAACACAAAAACATGTATTTAAGGGCTCAAAAAAGTAGATTTTGCATGATATGTCCCCTTTAAGAGTTCATGCTTGCATAATGGCAGCGGAGTAAACAACGCAATAGTGTCAGAAGCTGGTTAACGAGCATGTGCAGTGTGTAAACGCACAAGTAGCCCTGAGGATTCATGCCCGAATCCCTCTCACTGAGGAACAGAAACAGGACTATAGAGGCAACTGAGGTGGATAAAGCTCATCCTACACATCAGGCAATTGTAAGATGTTGAACATTTCAACTTGCAATGCACCTTTAAGTCAGTTCGTAGGCCTACTGGACATTTCTATTTGTAATACATACCAAGAGTAATTCCACATACCAATCTGTACATTATTGATCTTTAGATCAACATGTGGATTGAAGCTTTGTCATCTTCTGAATCATTCATGTGGGGAGGGGGGACTGCCCCTGTCAAGGTCACTTTTATCTGCACTTTTTTTGTTTTCACAATGCTGCATCAGATTTGTCTGCTATTAACCCACTGGCTTGAGTTCGGTTTGTTATGACCATCCAGGACAGGGACTGATGATGCCTGTTATAACAGAGATTTCATCATGATGTGCAGCAACTGTGTCATGCTATTATGTCATTATGAAATAAAATCTCTGAGGAATGTTTGAAACACCTTGTTGAACGTATATCACCAGGAATGAAAGCTATACTAAAAGCTAATGAAGGCTTGGCCCTGTGGTGGACCTGTAGAGGAATTTTTATCCGGTGAAAAAGCATTACTCTAGTCAGACTGCGTTCCGAAGCTTTAATTACACATGCACCCTGCTCCCTGGTGCACATGGAGAGGCCTCTCAATCCTCAGGCCACCCCGTGTCATTTATATTGGACTTGCGCTCATCTGCGCACGCAACAAAAAGGTTTTACGGCATCTGTTTACGGTCTTTGGTAAACAGAGCACCACCTTTGATGTAGCAGACCAGGGTTATCAATCAACTCAATGTATACAAACTGAACTTAGCTTAACAGGATTAACTCTTGCTGGAATGACCTGTAAAGAACCCTGGCATGAATACAACTCCTGCTGTGAATGAAACGTGCAGGAATGCAATGCAGGACTAGGAGTAAAGTATTATAAAGAGATGGAATAATAAAAATGGAATAATAAAAATTATTTCACAAGCGTTTCGAGGATGTCGTTTTCGGGTAAATTATGGACACTACCCACTCAGGATAGTTGGATTACTTTGGACGAACAGTATAGTGGAATATTGACAAGTTTTTGTGGACTTTTTGAACAGGTACCATTCAACATAAACCATAAATGAATGATTCACATGTGAAAAGGAAGGATTTAAATGCATGATATGTCTACTTTAAATCTTTGAGTGAGACAGTGGACCATGGCTGAGATTAAATAGAATTGGTCAGTGGTTATAAGTCACCTGTGCAGCATAAAGCTTGTTACAAACTCCATGAGAAGCGGGACATTTGTTCTTGTTCACGAGGCCGCAGGGCGGGGTTCCTGCAGTGGCTCATCGGTGTCTCTCTTTGCAACGACCCGGTTGACCGGGTTATTTTTTATTTTACAAGAAACTTGGTCGGTGACATTGCAGGGCTGTGCACGCAGCAGTATCTGTGTCTTTATTTACTGTGTTGGAAACGTTTTTGTACTTTCTCACCACCTTGATCAGCTGTTATATAAAGCTGTTCATTCTTCCTGCATCAGTAGAAATGTGGAAGTCACTACGCCCCCCCTCATGCTTTCACACCTTATCTATGTCCACCTCACATGTCCGACCAATCATGCTACACTTCTTAGAGCCCCTTGAGAAAAAGTTTGGCCAGCTTGATGTGTCAAGAAATGTCCTTAATCATGTCTGGTGAGAACAAAATGATGTTTGACAGTGGTTTGAACACTGCCAAAGTCATATCTATGGTCATACAGCCAGGGCGCACAGTTAATTGGAGACATGGTAACAGGACTCCACTCTGCTACAAGAGGACTCTTGATTCAGTGTGTTTTCAGTTCCCCACCTCTGTTTCTGTGTCAACAATTTCCCCAGTCTCCAAAATCAGGGTACGCATGGGTCAGGGCTGGCGAGAAAGACCGCACATTCTCCCGTCAAGTTTGTCTTTAATAAATCCCAACTTTTGCATGAAAAGAGACATACGCCAGTTTCAGGCCCCATTTTGTGCGTGTGCAACGGTTATAAATGAGACCCCAGATCCAGAGAACCTAAGAGATCTGCTGGGTTCATACTGGGTCAAGTGGTCACTGATGTATCTTGGCCCTAAACCATTCAGAGCTTTATAAACCAGCAACAGAACTTTAAAGTCTATCCTCTTACGGACAGGCAGCCAGTTTAAAGACCTCAGAACTTGACTGACGTGTTCCACTTTCTTGGTCCTAGTGAGGCTCGAGCATCAAAATTCTGATTCTGCAGTTGTCCAATTTATGTCTTTAGTAGACCTACAAAGACACTTACAATCTTCAAACTGACTAAAGATGAAAGCATGTACCGGTTTTTCCAGGTCCTGCTGAGACATGAGACTAAAAGCAGTCAGATTAAAGCCACTAGTATTGTAGACCAGCAAAATCCCAGATCAAAACTAACTTTAAACTGTCTTTAAACATCATGTATTATATGCATCGAAACCTCTTGGATGAGAGTGTTAGATATCAGTGTAGATTTATACCTTCAAAGACCTTTTCAGTCAAAAGCCATTCCTGTCAAATCCCGTCATGCTGCTGGGTGTGTGTTTTTGATGTGTGTGTCTGAACACGAGTGCGATGGGATTATTCTTGTTATGTGGAATCAGATCTGCTCTGTTTGTCTGTTTTGTGTCAGTGAGAGATGCAAGTCCAAGATAAAATATGGGATCAGTGTCAGGATAAGTTAGAATCCTCGACAGCAATGACATATGCAGAATTTGGTTCTTGTACATGGCCAGCTTTGCGTTCAATCATTTTGTGTGGTTGTGTGCAAGTTGTTTTATTAGTGGGTATGCAATATTTGTGTCCACCTGACTAGTCTGTAAGCTGCTCTGTCAGGAATTTTTCTCACTGAATTTTTGTGTGTATACGCTTTTGTGTGTGTGGGGGTATGTGTGTGCTACTTTGTGTATGTAAATCTATTGATGGGTTTTGTTTCAAGTTTTCCTATGTTTATGTTCTCATTTAGTTTAATTCTTTACCCTCTGATGTCAAATGTGTGTCACGGTGAAAAAGATGTGAGGAAAAGGAAACCAAGGGAGGTGGCAGACAGTTGCAGGAAAAAAGTTTAATCAAAATGGAACCAAAGTATTGCGCCGCTGAAGTGCAAACCATATCAACAAATCACTAAACACAACAAGTTACTCAAGTATAAGTAAAAGAGAAACTAATGGAAAAACTACTCAAGTACTGAGTACTTCCTGAGTAAGATCAGATTTATTGTTTCAATTATATACCAATCAATGAAATGTAACTAAATAAATGAAAATATGACAGCATTCACATAAATCTTTTGAGAATAGAGTCTTGCTAAGGGCATATGAGCAGTGATTGAATGAGTATATTGCTGAATAACTTTGTGTCTATTGCTCCACCTTACCATCAAATCACTAGAGGTGTCACGATTCTCCCAACGTCGATTCGATTTAATTTTCAATTTTAGGGTCACGATTCGATTCGATTCTGTATTTTGTTCTCTTCTGTTTACAGCACAGATGTCTATGCCATTTTAAAAGTAGTCTAGTCTACGATCATGGTTTTAGTAATGAAATTTTGCACAGTAAATCTTATTTCAAAAGATGGGCTACATATAAAAGTAATTGAATTTCATTCTTGTGTAATGTATCACAAATGGCAGTAATAGTCAAGTTTTAGTAATTTATTTACAATATAAAAGGTAACACGCACTTAAAGTTTACACACTGTGATCTTCTTGTCCACGAGAACGCTGTCTACATAACTCACCGGGAACTCAAAATATATCCACGCAAGTGATTTACAGGAAGCAGGAGCTGCTTCAAGCTCCGGTACCGCGTCTTCTTTATCTGGACTTGCAATGTTGTAGTGAGCTGCAGGCTAGCTAACCAGTAGTGTCTGCTACAGTGTGCTGCGCTGTAACGTGTGTGTTTGCACACCTCCCCGCTGGTTACTATTTTGGTGGTGGGGGGATGGGGAGGGACTGGCGGTCTGAGTTCTGGAGAATCACAGAACGGCTGTCACTTATGTAATTTGCATCAGCTGCTATTTAACAGCCGTCACATGGGCTGCGATGGTTGCCCGTGGGGGGAGGGGGATGGGGGGGTCGTCGATCCTCTCCTTGTCTTCGATGCTCGAGACCTGGACGTAATTTCGATCGATTTCGATGAAAAATCGAGATCGTAACGCCCCTACAAA
>JAVQJG010083133.1:0-27616 GCA_036024015.1 Craterocephalus amniculus | reverse complement strand
AAGTTTGAAATTAAGAGAAGAAACTTATAGTAAACCATAGTGTCGACAGTTTTTCTGTACAAGTTTAAGGGAGAATCAATATCATTTTTGCATTTTGCCAGTAATTATTTTCACCCAGTGCTTGCCCAAGGAAAACGTTGGGTTCTTCTCTTTTCAGTGCTTCAGGCTTTTACTCAGGATTGGGGTTTATGTGAATTAAACCAGTTTCAATTTAAATAATTTATATGATAAGTTGTTGATATGTTGTGAACATACTGACACACAAAAGAGCTCAGGGAGTTGAGTAAAGTGGGTTTGAGGTGTGGGTTGAGGGACCCAGATAGACAGAAAGAGAGACAGAAGATGAGATCGATCGATAAACTGTATTAGAATAACTGCTTAATTTGATTACTTGCTAATTAAAGCAAGCAGAGGAAGGATTAACAAATGTTTTCAGGCCACTTTACCACAACAGGAGGCTTAACGCATGCAACGCGACATTTAGAGAGTATTGGAGAGTATTGAGAGCAGCCCGGGGCTGCTGATGATATCACACTATCTCCGCTCTTGTGCTTAATCGCTGTGGCTAATGACAGGAAATGAAATCACCCACAGAAGACCAACACGCTTCCCGCAGCATAATTACCGCTGTTGACCTTGTGTCTCTCTCTGGTATGTAAGTGCACCATGAGAACCCTCACCACACACTTCAGTTCAGGCGAGTTCAGGCTGCTCTATTAAGCTCCCACTCGTTACAGAGAAGCTGGGATAAATAGCTGAGTCGCTGACTCCATGCTGCATTTGCTGCAGAGGAGAAAAGATGCCGCTGCTCTCCTTTCAAACAAACAAACAAACACGCATTGGTGCAGATAATGTAATAATAATCTGCAGCAGCACAGAGCCTAATGGAACATGTCAGCGTATCAATATTTCAGAAATTTCCTGCATTGACTCAGTTATTGTTACAGTTACAGTAATGTTGCTTGTCATTTTCATTTTAACACAGCAGTGTGCAGGCTTGCTCCTTGCTATGTTTTTTCTGGTTTGTATTTTTGAAAGAAAATGCTGCTCTGCTCTTGCAAAGTAAAAGATGACACATATCATCTGCACATGTTTTAGATCTGCAGCCTGTGCAAGCAGTAATTTATCATTCTGTTGGACGGTTGTGTGCTTGTGCAAATACACAGGTTTAAAAAGGTGTTTACATTATCAGCAATTTAACCCTGGTTCCCAAATTCAGAGTACTCTGACCACCATTCATGTAAAAAACAGGTTATGGTTATCTTATTGACTAATGAGAGTGATGTACACCTAATCCTAACCAGATTTTACAGCCTAAACCTAACCAATCAGCATGCAATGGCAGTGAATAGAAACTGGAAACTAATTTACATGAAGGGATAAAAGTACTGGACTGGTTGGAATACAAACTCACTTTTTCCCAAAAGAGAAAAAGTTACCTGTTTTGCTGAGTTAATGAGTAAGCTGCATTGCTAAAAAGGTGTTTGGAGGCCGGTTTAGTTTCCTCTTAGCAGAGCCAGGATTGCTGCTTACTATGTTTCCATCTTCATTAGCTGCAGGAGTCCTATCTCTATATACATTATGCACTCATCAGAGAAATATTGCTCTTTTCATGTCGCTCATGGCCAGAAAGCAAAGATGTCAAGGTGTTGTAGATGTAAAGCAATCCTGCATGAAGTGCAGAGTGATCGCATCCAACCCATGTTTATCTGCTTCAGCTTAAAACCTGCCAGCGCCCTTTACAGTGCAGACGCTGCTGGATGCAGCTCCAACCTCAGCCTCCAAACCCTGAGGTGGGGAGGTGTGTGGGAGTGTGTGTGTGTGTGTTGACCTTGGGAGCACTGCTGGGTGCCATTGATTTGTTTACCTGTGCGCTGCTGACAGTTTCTCATTTGGTTTTTTTTGCACAACACTTCCAGGAGAGGAGACCTGGGTCTGCACTTCACAGCCGACCATGCGTGATCAATGTAGCTGATAGATTGGCACTGGCAATATAATTCTGTTGAATGGCCCTTAATGGGTGTGAGTGCTCCATTTAGTAGCCACAATAAGGTGTCCTTTGTGTCCGAAGCAGCAGCATTGTTTGGCTGCATGAGGAAGAAAACAATATCTTGATAAAAAACAATGGAGCTTCATTACTTTGGGAAAGAACAGAAGAGTGACTGAAGCTGAGATTGTGTTTTATTCTACTGTTATTGGAGAGTACTGAAAGAGCTTGCAAAGTTCTTTTTCTCCCCCTAATAAAACAAAATTTAGATTTGTTGCTTATTTAGGTGTTTTCCTTTTAGAGCATGTTTGCAGAATCCTTAAAAACCAGGAAATGAGAGGATAAATAAAAGAGAAGGGGCAGCTCAGTGGCATGAAAACAGTTTTATCTAAATTTGCGGACCTCTTATAATTCCCCCTTCATTTTATAGCGACCCATTAAAATCATTCTCTACAAATACCCTTTGTTTTATTTAAACATGAGATTGTTGAATGCTTTTATCAACAGAGTTGTGCAACTTCCACTGGGGAAGCGGATGAATAAAACAAACTGCCCCATTTTCAGCCGAGCTGTCGCCGCCGTGCACAGACACCATTTTCAAACTCTTACAGCAACTTATTCCAACCCCTCTGCACAAATGGAAAACACACTCTTATTAACACATTTCTCCTTCTCCGGTCTGCTTAAATAGTTAGACACGGTCACAAGGAGGCAGTGTTGTCACTCTCCTTGCACTCCGTCTGCAGCACCGGAATGCGTTGATTAAAGGAGGCCACCCTTTTAAGCTGTGAGATTGCTCCTCATTTGCCAGCGTAATGACGCTGTTCATTTTGAAGAGCTGAAACAAAGCCCTTCAGGCTCTGGAATCCCAGCTCGTGTTTGTTCTGTGACACTGAGTTACAAAGCGATCAGTTTGTGGACATGTCAAGGTCTAATTACACCTCAGGTGACGAGACCCCTGTGACATCCTCCAGCTGAAATGGGATTTTTATGAAGATTGAAAGCTGACAGGAAAAGTGTTTCCATTTCAATCAGTGAGCATTTTGCATTGAATTAGGAGGAAAAGGAGCAGAGCTCTGGTTAGGGCTACCGGCTGAAAACACAAGCCTGCAGACCCCCATAGTGTAGAGCCACCCTCATTTTTTCATATTTTTCTTTTTTTAATCTTTAAAGGTAGTATTTAGGAATAGTTCTGCATGCTTTCAAAGTTATATTTTGTCATTGTCTGAGTTCCAAATTCTTGAACATTCCCAGAAGAACCTGGTTATTTGTTGACTAAACCACTTAAAACTGAATCATTCAGGCATATGAAAAAAAAGCACCTCAAGAGAAGAAACAGCATTGTGTCACTACATGACAACTTACCAAAGAAGCAATTTAATTTGTGTCTGCAGGCACTTTGTTTTCAGCAGGCTGTTGCCAGTTCTTCACACAAATCTCTGAAAAATGTCAATAAACTTGTATTTTTCTACAAACAAGGTGTTTCCAAAAACAGCTACTGTATTTGCTATTCTCTGCAAGGTGTCCAGAAGGTCCTTAAAGAACTAAATGAATTGGGTGAAGTGGACAAACAACATTACAGGTTTAAAAAAAAGTATCAATATCAGATTAGCAATATCTTCAAGGAACATCCTTAAGAAACAGGAACAATTCCACCCAAGACCTGACGCAAGACGGAAAAGATGCATCTGGACCTTTAGTTGATCCATCATCTGGTTACTGAAGCCTCATTAATAATGGTTTCCATGGAAAGGTGGCTGTCAAGAAGCCATTCCTAAGGAAGAGAAGGGGATTTTTCTTTATTGAAATGGTTGCTATAAATAAATCACAGGTCATAAAGAATAGAACATTCAATCATAGCATTTATAGCTAGATGTATTTGCTTTGGTTAATTTAATGATGGAATCTTGACATAATTCCGATGGTATGGAAGTGTATTGCAAGCAAAGGAATCCGCTTAATTAACACAGAAACTGGAGAGTGAAAGCAGCAGTAGTTCCTGGGAACAAAGACAAATTGGTTCCAGTACTTTTTTAAAGTAAAAGTCTGTAGATGATAGTTTTATAAATGAATAGTTTTATACTTATTCTCCGTAGAGAATAAGACAAAAACTGAAGCATGCCGATTGCTGTACCAACTGGACTGAACGCCAATGGTAGCAAGACTTACGGAGAGCTGAATTCTCCCTGAAGTCTGAACCTCAGTTTATTGAATCTTGACCGAGAAAAGAGCAAAATTCAGTCAACAACCAAAGAGGAACACTGGAACATTCTTTAAGAGAGCTGTAGAACTAAAGCAATTACAAGCAGAGGCTGTGTTTCGGATAAAGATGCTGGCATCAAATACCACCCTTCAAGCCGTTTCATTGGTTCCCTTCTTTACTGTATTTCCCTTCATGTTGGCTTGTGTTTTAATCGCATGTCGAAGTTGGCGATAAATGGAGAAAGAAAAAGTTGCTTTAGTCTAAGTTTGTACACATATGACACCCTAAGGCTCCAAACCGACCACTAAGTAGTCCACATCATTTTTAGTGGGCTTGCACAGGCGGCAAAGAGGGCGGCCGTTCCCTAATGATCAAAGTCCCACTTTGTCAGTGTAATAGCCTGCTGTTCTTCATCCTTTCCACCCATCTAACAGAACATTTCTCATCGCTTTGTTTACACCCGTGCACTTGCCCTTGTGGTCGGCTGTGACTTGTATAAAAATGTAGCCCCCATAAACCATGGTGATTTTCACCACAGCTGGCGTGATGGAGCCACTAAGTGAATTCCTGGTTTCAAACAAGTGTCCTGAGGAAGACGGATAGTCCGGCAGGTTCCACTCAATGATGATACGAGGCTTTGTTTATGAAGACAGGGAGCAACAGATGGCAAGCATATCTATAAATAAGTCGCTCTTCTGAATAGGAGATTAGTGCATTTGAGCCTGGTTTTTAATGGTCTCTCAGAGAGATTAAAAAGCAAGCTGATTTATAATGTGTTTCCCTTTGCAGTGAATCAGTCATAAACAAGAGACTACGAAGAATCAGAGGGCAGAAAATCTCCAACAGTTGCTTAAGAAGTTTTAAGATACATGTTTAATCTGCAGCTTTATCTGTTAATATCTGCATGACATGAAACACTCCTTAAAGCATTTTATAGCTTTAACCGTTCACTGCATGAACCTTGCAGAATTGACCATATCACATGACAACTCAGTGCATTTAGTCATGTAGACATGATCAGGAAAACTTGTTGAAGTTCTACCTGAGCATCAGAAGTAAAAGGATTTAAGTGACTTTGATCGAAGCATGCTTCTTAGTCTGAGTATTTCAGAAACGCGCAACCGTCTCCAGGGTTTATAGAGAATGGTCTGAACAAGGTCTTGTTTCTGTTGTAGACCAGACCAAAATGTCTGGTTTACATCAGAGGTCAGGAGAGAATGGGCCGACTGGATGGAGATGATAGAAGAGCAACAGGAAGTCAAAAACCCACTGGTTCCAACCAAAGCATGCAGACTAGCACCTCTGAAGGAACAATACGTTCAACCCACTGGGTGTCATACCTGTTGTCTAAGAACATCTAACTGAGGCTACAGTTCACACACACTTACAAAAAATGGACAGTAGAAAGATGTTAAAATGCAGTCTGGTCTGATGGATGTGCATTTCTGCTCCACATTCAGAACCTTGGGTTGAAAATAGTGCAGTCAGTCGAGTAAGGATTATCGCATGAATGTTAAAGTTAAATCACAATATGCATATTTATCGCATTATTTAAAAAAAATAATTTGTTTTTATCTATTTTATTTCATCATATCTTTTAACAGGATATTTGTCATGTTCAAATGCTCTTCTAAGCTGTTAGAAAGTAAATATAGACTGGAAAACAGATAATAAATCCTGATTTGTTTAGTATTTTCATGTTGTAGCTGCCTTTACGAGAGTTATACTGTGAGAGTCTTGATTTCCGAGCTACCTTGAATGCATCGCAGTGCTGCAAAGCTTTCTGTCTGACAACGCAAGTTAAATTTCCTTTCATATCTCGCGATCACAACTCACACACATGTAGCCTGGTGTTTAGCTGGCAAGCACGCCTGAACAAGTATTATTATATTGTTTTGTTTCCCGTCTGACTAGATCCGTTGTGGCGTTGTACTTTTCTAACTTGATGAGTTCTAGAAGGCTGGCCCAAACGGAACGAGCTAATCTTGCCATGAAAAAAAATCGCGCCGTTATAATGGATTTCAGTTAATGCCATTAATAACAGCATTAGTTTAAAACATCATAAATCCATGAATTTATCAACAGTTCAGGCTGCTGATGGTGTCATGGTGTGGAGGTTGTTTTTCACAAAGCTCAGATCATCTCCAACATGACAATGAGTTCACTGGCCTCCACAGTAACCACATCTCAGTCCAATATTCCACCTTTGGCATGTGGTGAAACGGGAGATTCTCATCATGGATGTGCAGCAGCTGTGTGATGCTGTCATGTCAATATGGAGCAAAATCTCTGAGGAATGTTTCTACAACCCTCTTGGATCCATAACACCAAGAATCAAAGCAGTTCTGACTTGTAAGTTGGACCAAATAAAGTGGCCGGTGAGTGTATAAACTGTATTAATCCATTTAACTAGAATTTGTATAGGCTACTGTCTGTAGTTGTAATATTATTCATAAAAAAAAGAAAAATTAGCATTGGCACCACAGAAGTCATTCTGCATAAATAAACCAAAAATAATAGCACATTTCAAAGTTGATGGAGGATATAAATGTAGATAAATATACATAGAGTCTTCTTCATTTTAGCCTCTGGGTCACATTTTCTTCAAGTTATTGAAATAGAAAGGAGCAGAAAAATGAATCTCAATTATATAAGCAGTGCTGATCAGCCTACAGATAGCCGCCCACCTGAGGCCACCTCAGCATCCTCCACATATATTGACAGAATTCTTATCTTTTTTTCCCACATTTTCTCACAAACATGGAGCTTGTGTACAAATCCTGTTTCCCTCCCATCTGTTCAACTCCTCACAAAGACTATTTTACATTCACTGTATGTTTCCAGGAACCACAAGGACATCTGAAAATGGATTTGTGGCTGGATTTAATTATTTCTTTATTTTTGATATCTCCATCCTGAATGAACTCGTTTTAGTGTCATTGTGTGTTTTCTGTCAACAGAAATGGAACCTCGGCAAGTTTGAATCCAGCGATAAACGGCGCCTTTATGTGACTGTTTTCTCCAAACACCGTCTCTTTTCTTTCTCTCTTCCTCTCTTTTTTCTTAAATGAATTCATGAACACGCCCCGGAGAAAACATGCTTGACCTTTAAGAAGGTGAATGGATTTCCTGAGAACAATTGACAGGTTTGTCCTAACAAGTAAAAGCATCAAAGGAGTCATACACTCCCAATCAATTCCTTAAATTGCTAAAGAGGACAGTTATGCTGCCGCCTGAGATTTTCTGTTAGCAGAACTGACCGATGTGACATGTGGGATTCTGTGAAGATACATCATCTCAATACTTTAGCTCTTTTCACATTTTACAAATAGTAATAATTTGTATGCCTTCTCTTAATAAAGCATTGTTACAATGGTCCTTCTTCAGCTGGGTGGATCAGTCAGCAGGGGTCACTGGCATTCCCACACCTTGACTTCCTCTTTCTACCATAATTCCAAGTGCAAAAACTCAGAAAAATACAATATTTGTATTTGCCCTAAAACAATTTCTGTCTAGTGACTCATTGTGTGTCCCTTACTCATCAAGGAGTTTATAGGTCCTGCTGTTTTTCATCCCCCCTGGCAGTGTTCTCATAACTGTCCAGCCACTGTGGTCTCTGCACAGCATCTTTTTTGATTATTCTCAGTAAAAACAGAGGAAATATATTAAAAAGAGACCAGATTTTAAAAAAAGATATGAGTGTTGTGCAGAAGTCTCCAGCTGCTCCTCATTTCTTTACATATTTGCAGGGAAATAGGAAATGCACGCAGCGATTTATTAGAACTTGTGGAAAAAAGAAATGGAAATTTAGTTTATAAGGCTGAAAGGGAATGTGTAATTTCTTAAAGTAGTTTCCAGGAATAGTTTTTCCAGGCTTCTTAAAGGTCTTTTCAAAGCTCCTCTTAGAATGCATTCTGCATTTTCTTCTGTTTTAAGTTAAGAAACTCCTACACTGGCCCAGCAGTGTAATGTGTCATCATTTTTTTTCTAATGGATGTTTTTTTTTAAACTGCATTGGCATCATTGTCATGCTGAAAAATTTAAGCTGTTGCCAGTCAGAAACTTCCCAAATGGAAGTTTCTTTCCCACCAGTAATAACGGCTTATTGGACCCATCTTTCTATGGAGAGCACTTCTGATTTGGCTTCTGGTGCATCTTTGAGGTCCTGTGTCAGGTCTTTGCAAGATTTCCCCTCGTACTTGTGAATGACATCACTCTCAGATACTGTTCATCTACTGCAAACCCAATGAACTGTCTGTTAGAAAGAACACATTTTATTTCATAAAAAAAAATCACAGCAGTTACAATTAATGCTTGTAATAGTTGATTAAATTATATAGAAAAAGAAAAAGTAGGAAAATTTACCTCTTTACCTCAGAGTCGAATTAAATTAGCTGACCAGCCTGGCAGTGCATAGTCCGAGACATTCCTCAGTTTAATTAAACAGTGAATTTGCACCAATTAAAGTACATTATAAGATAACTAATAACATCATCCTGTGTTGTTGCATAATGTTGCCCCGCGGGACCCTTGCTCAGTCAGCTTTATTAGGCTTGTTTAATTTTACTGTTCTCTCATGGTGAAAACAACAGCAACACTTCTATTTCTATTTCTTCATGTAAACAAATGCACCCGCAAACACCAAATATATGCAGATCAGCTGGTCTTTCCATCTGTTATTTTTAAAGACGTGAAAGTTCTTAAGAATGGGAACAATGTCATAATAATCCAGCTTTTTTTACCCAAAGCCTGTTTTCAAAATCTCAAACAGAAAGTTAGATGAGCTGCTGTAGATGCTGCGTATTAATTATACATTACATGGCAGCAAACAGGCTCCTCCAGCCCGGGTCCAGGCGCATCATTGCCCTAGTTTGTCGTGTCTGAACCGCCACCCGCGTAGCTCTCCGTTCATGACAATGATATGTTAATGAGGGGAAACCAGCACCGCGGACAGCTCCCGGTCCGTGGCTCCGCCCCCTTCCGCGGGGCCGTGTGTGTCGCGCGCGCAGCGACCAATAGCCACCTCCGCCTCGCTTCGACTGTGGACACAACAGAGGGAGCTTCAAAGATCCTTCCAACCCAGAGAGGAGAGGAGCGCTCCGGCTGTCATGCGCTGCGGCTGTCGGCTCTGTGGACTGAGCGACTCTTCGATGGAATAAGAAAAAAGAAAGAAGAAAAAAAAAAATAGACAAAAAACCTGCTGCTCATACTTACCACCGTGCGCGCGCTGAAAGCGAGAAGGGAAAGACTGTTATTACAGCGGGAACTGAGAGAGAAAAAAGATGCTCTTCTAGCGCGAGCGCGAATGACATTATCGCCTGCGGTTTTGCTTCACAGTTATTCAAACTTGGAGACGTTTGGACGCCGAGCAAGTTGTTTTCCTCCCGTGTTTACCTGACGTTTGCTTGTTTGAGTCGCCCCACTCGGAGCCCGAAGCTGCGGACCAGCGATGGAGAGCGAGAAGTACTTGCCGGAGCTTCTGGCCGAGAAGGACACGCTGGATCCGTCCTTTCAGCACTCCCTGCGGCTGCTGGATCAAGGTAAATGTCCGTGATTAAACACTAAAGAAAGCAGTTTAGCTGCGCGAGCCTTTATCAGTGCTCAGCCTTAACGGTTATTTTGAGGAGCTGCAGGCATGAAACCACCAGCTTGTGTATTTCCACTAAAAAATGAGAGGTTTCGGAGGGGTCTAATTACAATTTCTTGTCTATTCACGTTTAAATATAAGACAAAGACGGGTCATGTAGGTTATTTTTGGACCTTTTCTTTAGCCCACAGGTTAAAAACTTTTCATTTGAGTCAGCCAACCACTGATTTAAAATTAAAATCTTATTTGTAGCACCTCCTAATTAAGTTTCCATTAAAGTGTACGTTCTCACAACGTGAATGTGATCATAGTCATCATATTCATTGACTGAATGTGTGAAATTACAGCTTCCAGGATCACTTCACATCCCAGTGTCTCCTTTATCCCATGCAGACATGAGCAAGTGTTGGAAATAATCTCACTCTTGTTGAAAATGTCCATGTGTTTTTCCCCTCCTCGAAGAAGCAGACATGACTCGAATGGACTTTTCAAGAGATGGAGCGGCTCCCGCAGATGCTTTAATTAATCCACTGCACAGTCTTCCTGCTTTGAAGCTTGTCGAGATTTTGCAAACACTTCTTGAGACGCGGCCTTGTGGAGCCCCTCATGTGGGAAGTGCACTGTTACAGCATCCGAGCGCATCCTTCAAGTACCACTCGTGGGCTTTGTCGGGAGCCGAGCAGTGCTGCTGCTGGCTTTAAAAGTAACAGACAAGGAGTACGAGTCTGTAAGCGGTCTCGTTGCACTGTAATTAAGTCTGTTGTATCCCTGCGTGCAGCTCCTGCTGCTGTTATTATTCTGACAGCCACGTCTCCTCCACTTCTCAAACTAAAGGACCTCAAGGGGTCCATAAAAGGGTTCCAAAGGCCCCGGCGAAGTCAGGCGTGATTTAATTTTAATGTTGTTTAGTTTCTGAAGTCACAAACAGAATTCGTTATTAGAGTATTCTCCCACCCTTTGAACCCCAATATGGGTATTCAGGCACCTCAGATCTTAATCCAGTTCAGATTTTTTTTATTATTCTGCTCAATATCTGACAAATTAATCAGTTAAGTTGCTGCATAAAATATCAGAAATGCTTTTAACCCTTTTTAATCATAAAACGGACTCCCACTGAGCTCAGTTTTTGCTGTGCATTTTGCAAACTTCCACAGATCCTTGCATGTAAGAGTTTAGGACTCCTCTCCTCAGACAGCCTACTGATACACATTTAAAGACAACTACATCTTTAAAAATGCGGAACATACAGGGCTGCTGTGTAGGGAATGAAATATTCAAGACCCACTGATTCCAGTTTTAACCGTCGCTCAGTGCACACTCACTGTTTTCTCTTCGTCTAACCTATGTTGACTAGGAAAAAAAACAGGACTCCTGAGATTTCAAAGAAACTCTGTGCCAGGACAGGATGCAGTAACAGAAGTACATGCAGAGTACAATGATGTGCAGAAGTCTTGAGACGCCTTGTTTCTTTATGTAATGACAGAAGAACAGAAAGGAGGAAACGTGCCAACATAAACGGAAAAACTAGGGGGAACCAGTATGATTCTAATGAGCCTGAAATGAAATATCTGAAGCCTCTTTGATGAGCTTTCCTCTTGAGTGGTTTTCAGGAATAGTTCTCCAGGGTTCTTGGAGAACTTTTAGAAGCTCTTCTTTGGATTATTCTGCCTTTTGTTCCTTTCTCTGTCCACATGATTCCACACTGCTTCAGTAATGTTGAGGTCCATGGAGGATTAATCCCTCCATCAGACGTGCTGCTGCAGATTTTTAGTCTGGTTCTTGTGTCATCTGGCATAAATCAGGTTTTCTCTTTGTTTACCTTCTTCCCGACACTTTCAGTGAACAGTTGATGGATCAGCTTAAAAACACATGCGTCTCTCAGGTTCTGTGCCAAGTCCTTGCTGGATGTGTTCCCATTTCTTAAGCACATGGCTGTTCATCTCTTCTATATAGTTTTTTTTAGGCCTGACATTTACTTTTTTTTTGTCTTCTACTTTTACTATTTCCTCATTTTTAAAGGACACTGGATACCATGCTGCGATATGCCAGGTTCCGAGCTAACGGCTCTTGGGGAATCACCTTGTTTGTGGAAAAATACTTTTTTCTGTCAAACGGCTCTATCGTTGGTATTTTTCATAGAACAACGGAAGAAATGGGAACAAATGATGTGTTTTTGCAACAACTGCTGGTAACAAAGAACCAGTAAACGTTTTTTCTTTTGTGAGTAAACACACTTGACGTTTTGATTCAGCGGCATATACGGAGTCTTTTAACAAACGTAAAGCATTCCTCTGTTAGTGGTGAGCTGTATGGACTGGACTGAAAACC
Organism: Craterocephalus amniculus; assembly: GCA_036024015.1. Lineage (NCBI taxonomy): Eukaryota > Metazoa > Chordata > Actinopteri > Atheriniformes > Atherinidae > Craterocephalus > Craterocephalus amniculus. Next base: position 15,511 of record JAVQJG010083133.1, on the reverse strand, counting down.
AGCTGTAAACATTGTAAACATGGAGAATAATACTAGTCAAACCCAGCCAGCCTCCATCTTGCATCCTACATCTTCTCTGAGCTCTCTCCATGCAGATAAACTCAGTCCAGTCTTATCTCTTTCTCTTTCCCTTTCTGTCTTTCTTTTCCTCTTTTTCTCTTATAATGTCTTCTTTGGTTTTTCTGAGGAATCAGTCATGGTGCGCCTTTAAAAGCGCCAGTGTGTTCATACACAGTTGCTGGTGTGTAACATGGTACAGTAAGGTGAAATGCTGCAGTATTTTGATGCAGGAGTGTACATATTAAATGTCACTCTGCCATGAAAACAAGACAGAAACATATTTTTAAGGTCAGAAAAGGACATAGCGCTGCTTTAAACCCTAAACGATAAACTTCTAGATGAGCAGATTTAGGTTCATTCAGTGTGTGTTGGAATAATTAGTGTAATCACTTCCTTGGTATCATTAACAGATTGGGGTCTTGTTCCAGAGTGCACACGGTGGTTAATGCATTTTTCAGTGAAGTGCTTCGTGTACAGTAAGGTGAATGAATAAGAGGCTGAAAAACTCTGTTTTACTAAGCACTTTTCATAATCAGCCGCATTGTTTTTCAAATCTAGGTTAGAATATGAATATATATTCTTTCTCCTCACTGAGAGCACTGAGTGTTAATGCCAGCTGAAAGACAGAAATTGCACCATAATAGCAGGTCCTAATAAAGTTTTTACCAGCTACTGGCTGATATTCTTATAGCGGAATGAGGATGATCAAACGTCAGAGTTTAAAGTCTAAAAAAAGAGCCGTGCATGAAACGCAAACTCCAGATGAAGTTCGCTCCTGATATTTCCACTGGTGGCACAGACCGCATTTGGACACCGGAGCAGCGGCAGAATTAATCCGTGACATTTTTTAAGCAAGCAGAACTCTGCGGCGCACAAAATTTGGCTGAAACAGTCTGTCGCAACTCCAAAACTGTAAATACTGTTATCACCCGCTTACACAACAGATGGAACACGATGCAGCTTAATAGAGCTTCTTCTTCTGCCATCTTGCTGATGAGTCCTGGACTTGATTATGCAATTGGCAAGGGATGCAAAGAACAGAAGCCGGAGTTACTAGAGTTACTGTGTCCAAATAAGCAAATGTGAGATTACCCCAGGTCTGGAGAGACTTCCATTCAGAAAAAAAAAAAAAAAAAAAAAAATAGAAATTAAGAGGGTTGAAAGCTCGGGGACGGGGTGGGCTGCTTTGATAAGTTTGGGCCATTTGCGAGGCTCTTCTCCCACATGCACCATATCTCTGCTGTGTGACAAGCCTCATACGGCTAGCAGCAGGCACATGGAGCCGGAGGAAACCTTCAGCCAAAATAAAAAGCCAGAACAGTGTAGATGGAAGGAACATTTTCCAGCTGCATAATAATGAGTCTTTCAGGTAGGAGAAAACCCCCGCGTGGCATGAAGTGCATCTGTCTTTTACAATAAATTAGCACTTAGCTCCGCAGAGGCCTGCAAATAAACAATTATTTCCACTGTGGACCACATTGTTGTTTCCAACGTGAAGGTTCGCTCGGCTGTCTGACAGGAAAACCTTCACTTTCACTTTATTTGCATTCCGCTTACCTTTCTCCTGTGATAGGATCTGACCCACTGCATGGCTTCTTCCTCTTAGTAAACAAAGCTGCTCTAGTTTTCCTCACTAACATGAGATGGAGGAAAACTAGAAAAGCCATGTTAGCAAATTATAACGCCAAAGCCTGAGATGTAAGGTGGAAACTGAAAAAAAGGATGTGTGCAGGCTTTGTGAAATGATATGTCTGCACAGCAGATGTAGCATGCACCATGTATCTAAAAAAGACTGATTGGACGTGTATCTACCAATCTGATGTCGAAGAAGCACAATGATAGGAAATAGCTACACTTTAACTGCTCTCGTTTAGAAGCTGGCTGGTTTTTATTAGAAGATGTAATAAAGAAAAGGTGAATGGAAATGGTAAAAAGTGAAAAACCTAATGCTGCGAGGAAGTAATTACTGTTGTATTGATTAAGCCATCGATAAATCAAGTCTTTGGATCAGAATGTTTTTTTCTAATTGGAGTGACAGTAGTGTATTTTTAGTTTTTTGCTTCTGCAGCAAATTTAATTAATAAGCTGCACGGAAAACAAACTAAATCAGTCTGTGTCAAAATAGGTTTTAATGAAAATATTTTCTCTCCACGCTGCAAGGTTTATTAAAGATTGAAATGATATGAAGTTGTCTGATGAAAACTTTTTTTTTTATAAAGTTTGCGTTTTGATTTTGATTAAACTTCCATGCAATATGAGTTTATTAGTTCACACCAACAGCTCACAGGCTGAAGCAGCTCTGATGGGCAGAGGAGCAAAATACAATAGCACATTTATGTTAGAAACATTTCCACACAATTTAAACACAATTAGCACAAGTTGCTTCAATTGAAAGAAGATGATAAAGCTCCCATTCAGACTATAGCTAGCCAGTGGTGTGTCTAGAATACTTTTTTATGGGGGCGAAAGGGGAATTTTTTATTTTGTTGAACAAAGTGAAACCAAATTTCAAATTTGAAAAAGTAAATAGTCATTTTTTTTTTTTTTAATCAGTATTTGTTTACTCTGGATGATGCTGCTTTGTGCATCTTCAAATCACTGCTGCACAAACATTTATGCTTCACTCAAGAGAAATATTTAATTGAGGATTTTTTTGTCAACATGTTTGTTTAGTTTATTTAGTTCATATTTTCAGACGTGATAAAAGAAAACTAAGTCAAGAACAGAAGAAAACGAATTAAAACTCACATTCACTAACAATGCAACAACGCAAGTTCAAAATGAAAACTTTTCAGAAATTTCCTTTACATAATTGTGATAAAAAAAAGGAATAGGTAAAAGTAAAAAACTTCAAGCCTTATCGCCTATTGCTTTTTTATGTTTCTTGATTAAAATAGTGTACTAGTGCATGAATATTCAATGTTTCGCCAAAGAGTATGTAAATATAGAACTAAATAGATAAAACCTGCACCTGTACAGTAACAAACAGTTCATAGAAAAAAAAAGAAAAAAGGGGGAGCTTTTTCTATTTTTTCTTGTGTACGTTTTTTGTTTGAACGTTTTTTGAGCTTTCATTTCATTTCTCAACTGTACAGCACTTCTATTGTTATATTCTGAATGCTTTTCAATTTCCCACGCTTTCATACCCCAAGCGGGAGAAAACCTGGGGTTCAGGGCTTTCCTTGTGGACACTTCGGCAGTGGAAGACTGGAATCAGTCCCCTGAATTTCCAGTTGGTAGACCAAGGCTCTTCCTTCTGATCTATAGCCGTCCCAGGTACACTCCAACAATTTCACAATGAAAACAAGTAATATCCATGTATTGATTATTAATGATAAAGCCATATGCTAGAAATACTCTGAAAAAAATCCAACATAAAATAAAGGGCCAGTTTGTCTGAACAATGCAGAAAAAAACAAGCTCATTTTGGGCGAAAACACACAAAAAATAAATCGATAATTAAATGTAAGTGCATGTCAAATTTATTTTTTGAAGTGATTTTCATGACCATAAAATTTATAAATGTCAAAGGGATAAAGTTTATGTTGAGAAGTAAGGATTTAATCACAGTTTCCTCTGCATAGGATAGGCTACTGAACTGCTTGTGTAACACACAAATTAAATCTAATAAGGTTTGAAGTTTTTAAACAAATCTTTACAAACTGGTCTGGGTTTGTTTACTTAAAACAGTTTTCAACGTGTAAAGTAAACCTGCCTGAAAAATTCTTATTTCATTTGTGTGTAGAAGACATGTATCGGAAAGAAAAACAGCAGTGAGGTGACACAAAGACATTGAAAACAGAAGAATTTTGACCAAGTTCCTGCTGAGATTCTGTTTCTGCAGACAGCTTTGCTGCACTTAGTATAAAACTAGATCTCAGACATTAAATATTGGCATGCAGTTAGCACTTAGCATTGTTTTGTAGTATTTTGTGACTAATACAAGTAAACAAAAAGGCAACCCTTTGTACTTCCTGGATGAAAACATGATGGAAAATTAAACTTTTAGAATGTGACTGTCTAGCAGCACAAATATTAAATTTAACTGTCACACAAAATCATTATTTAATGCCTGAAATCAAACCGGGATCTACTGTATGTTACTAGAATTCCCCAGTTTGATTGACTCATATCAAACAACTAACTTTTTTAAAAATGGATTTCTTTTCTGATTTTAGGGTCTTATGATTACTTGAAGATGGTCAAATTTAACAATGAAACTAGATTAAGTTGTTTCAGCTAAAACCTTTGTGACATGCCCTGCACTAATGGGGCTCATATCTTCCTCAGAAAGTCAGCCATGGCTACAAGGCAGGCAGAGACATTATCTAAGAAATTAAGAAATGATATGCTAAGGGTGTCCAGAAAAGCTTAATTGATTCTTTGGTGAAGGAGGAGTGTTGCCAGAGTATGTTTGAGCTCGACCTGGAGGCTGACGTGCGCATGCTCGGTTGCCAACGTAACTACTAATATAAGAGACTGTGAGTTCGTTAATAAATAGGGTAGTTGAGTATTTTCCCTTTGAACTTTTGACACCATGATTGGACACATTCCTCATCGGAAAAACATGAATCACACAGTGAAAGACTAAAATCAGGTAGGTAAAAAGGAGGTAGGAGAAGGAGGTAAAAAGGGAAATAATTTAAATGTAAATAATCAAAAGTAGTTTTTTTTAGGTCCTGTTATTTAGTCTTTGCCATGTCATCTTTGTTATTGCAGGTAGCTAGTTTTAAAATGCAAAGCTGTTTAATTCAAAATGACAGAGGAAAGGTTTAATAGCTGAACAACAGGATTCAGTGTTTGCCGCATATCTAAGAAGAGCATTTTCACAGCATTTCTTACTCAAAAGTAAAATGCTTAAAATAGACGTTTTAATGCCAGTGCTGATAGACTGTGTGATGAAGGGGCGAACCACCCACACTGGTAAACATCTTCAAATAATTGGAGGAGTTTACGGTTAAGTTGTTCAAAGAAACGCAATCCTAAAGAGAAAAGTGCAGATACATTGCAAATGGTAGGAACTGAGGTCATATACGTTACATAATAATTGCTATTAAAGACAGGAACGCATCAGAGATGATACTTGAATACAAACTTTAAACCCTTTGTTTACATAAAAAATGTTTGTTTCGTGAAGCAAGCATGAAAGCATTATGTCGTCCTGCTATATGTGTTAGCATTCTTTCATTTCATTTGTTCCCATTCATTCTTTGTAATTAACTGAATGTCTCTGCTAGAGGTCCAGACTGACAAAAAGCACCAAAACTAATTACATGTGGGTTCATGCTTTGTAGGATTCTGCAGTTTGGAAAGCTTGAGCTTGTTGAGGACGTGGCTGAGGAGCAGTGTTCACCCATCTCTGAATGCTTCAGGACCTCTGGCCTAGTTTGGACATTATAATTCCTGCACACACACTCCACATCTAGTGCTTTTTTTAATTGGATGTTCCACAGTAGGAGTCCTGCGCAGAGCTTGCATTACAGTGAGAATCTCAGCTATGGCACCGGCAAAGCAAAACAACATGAACAACTGAAAAAGGTACGGTTTTTGCAATCAGGTGGAAAATTAGCCTCATTTCATAAATGTTGCTCCATTTTTAACCCATGCATTTCCAGCTTGTCAACAGAGCAGAGGGGGATTTCTATTCCTGCCTCTGCTGAGAGATGTCTTGTTACAGGCTACTGTATGGCCTAGAAGTGCGAGGAAATAAGCCTCAGCATTGCATCAGAGGCAGATGGCTTTGTTGTGGAAACAGTGCTTCGTAGCGGTAATGATCTGCGGCCGGCTGACACGGTGAGCTGCACGGCGAGCTGGAGGTTAAAGCGCAGTCACAGCTCCAAATCCGTCCGTGGCCGAGACCTTAGCGGCTGTTTGACCCCCAGATGTGGTGAACTTTCGAGTGAATTGTACGAGCGCAGACTGAGGAGCTTCAGAAACACACTTTGTCTTTAGAGGAGTGGTGGAGAGCTGCAGAGCGGTGGTGTGGCTGAGAGCTGTTTGCACGGCTCGGTCTCCTCGTGCTGCAGCTCCCGCTGGAATCCCGGGGTGAAATGTAGGGCAAGACTAAGGCCCCAGCTACAATACCTGACAGCGCCTTGTTTTGCAGATGTGACGAGTCGTACGGCTTCTTTGATTTTACTGCTAATGCGGAGAGCATGTTGCTGCTTATTATGGCTGAAGTAATGAGCTGCTCTCTCACACACCACATGAGCAACCTGTGCACTAAACAACTGGTGAAGGTGTTTGGATGAACCACGAAACGCCTCGTACATTTTAGGTACAGTGTTTTTTATAAATAAAATCTTTTTGGAGGAATCATCTACCGGGATAAGTGAATCTCCATAGACATGAGCGACTTGTAAACAGTTAAAATGCCAAACCTGGAATATCTATATGAGTCGACTACTGCATGCAAACCAAACAGACTCACCTGTTTTCAAAAGGAGGGCTTAAAATGTCAATACGTGGCTGAAAGCAAATGTGTTCTAGCTTTTACCTTGATTAGCATAACAGCAAAAGCCACAAAACAGCTCAAAATAATAATCTAACAGAAATGCTATTAAATTTAGAAATATTCATTCATTCATTCAGTTTACTGCAGATATCAGGTTGTGTCACTGTTTGTTTATTTCTTTTTTGATTAGGATCAGAATCACGTGTTGACATTAATTCCTGATATCTGTTTTTTTCTGTGTCGTAACACTTTTCTAAAGTTGCACTGCTGTGTAAACATTTTGTGTGAAAGTGTGAAATACGAGCGGTCCAATAGCCACTATGAAGTATGAATGGGTAGTCTGGCTTTTACCTGGAGAGCTGTCAAAAAACTAGCTAGGCAGGCAAACAGCTACTTAAAATGTAGCTTACCTATAAAAGATTATAAAACAATAAGATATTAATAATAATAACAATAACAATAATAATAATAATAATGATAATAAATATGTTAGCTCTCCTTGTTTTTTCAAACCCACTGTAGTTTGCTCTAACTTCTGTCGGCTGCAGGTAAGACACAATCTACTGATAATTTACAAAACTCCAACCAACTAAATACAACTTTCTGTAGAGACATTTATATTCATGCACATTTTTATATTAGTGTTGTTGAAAACCAACATGTAAAAACAGCAGCTCCATAAAGAAGTGCATAAAAAATTCATTCAGTTCCATTGTTTTGCTTTTTCATGATGATTGAATTCATTGTTCATTGTTCATCAGTTACTGGATTGTAACTGATTTAGCAGACTCATTCTTTGATGACTTTAAGTGAAACAAACTGAAAAATTAAAAAAATCTTGTGATAAGAGGAATGAGCAGATGTCTGTGTGGCGGGTTAAACACGCTGAAATGGACTATCATGATCTAGAGTTAAAAAAAGCAACCTCATTTTAAACCCTCACCTCCCATTCATGTTATATTGTCTCTGTATTTCACAGCATTGTATTCTTTTTTATTTTACTGAGTGTGTAGGAAGTTCCCTGAGTGAATGTCTCAGAGGGATCAATAAAGTTGTCTGAAGCCTAAAGTCACGCCTCATCAAGCAGTTTTGGTTCCTAAGACATTGTGTCCCTAAACCTAATCAATATGTGAGGAAAGCATGAACTAATACACTAATATGATGAGGTAGACAAACACAGCCATTCCCTAATCTTAAGCAAGTAGTTAAGGTTCCTTTCTCCTGAATCCTCAGTGCCTTGCGTTGTCACACAACTTTGTTCTGTGTGTTGTTTGTGTTCGTGTGTCGGTTTGTACATGTTTGTGAGTGTGTTGGTTTATATGTGGGGGTGGGTGGGACAGGGTTTTATTGCTTTTATTGTTTTTGTTAAGCACTTTGTTACATTTTATGTATGAGAAATGCTATATAAATAAAGTTTATAATTATTATTATTATAATATTATGAACATATTAATGTATCAAATGGAGAGAAAAGGACCGACAAACGTCCAGTCTGAAATTTACATGGATTTGTTTAAAGTCTGAAGATTAGACATCTATTAATCCTTGATTCTTTACCTGAGCAATATTAGAAATAACATATAAAATGTGGCTAATGAAGAAATGTTTTGTGAGAAAACCTAGCATTTAAAAGGCAGGTCGGATTCATCTTCTTTTTTCCATTTCTATTTTTTTTTACAATGGAGATCCAGATGTTTTTTAGGTGATTTCACACATTACCTATTTAAACCCTGCTGCTTGTGACAACATTAGAAAACACTGTTTCCCATATAATGTCACATGCCTTTTTTCCCTAATTGTAACTAAAAGTTAGATAAAAATTGTCAGAGCATGGGGCGTCCATTGCGTTCGGTGCATTTCCTGCTCAGCTAATATCCCAAAACAAAATATTTGCGGGATCCTGTGCCGCTGCTGGCTGACTCTTTCTGTGCACCTCCATCATCGTCCTTGTAACCTCATCACTGAATCGTACGGCCTCCATCCAGCACCGGGTGGGAGGCTTGCCTTGGGCTCCCGCTCGCTTATTTAATCTCGAGACTGTCAAAATTCCACGTTGAGCAAGCGGCTCTGGTATAAATGCTCCATTCATATTTCAAACACCTCAAAGATGTGCATTCTCTCCCACTCCACCTGTAAGCACACATTGCCGAGGGCCTGCCTTGAGCTGTCTGCCAGGACGTCTATCCGAGAGGAGAGTCAATTAAAGTGTCCAGTCAGGGCAGCTTTAATAATGCAAACTCTACTTGTTAAGGCAGGAGCATGCTGAAAGCAGATATTCCACCTCTCTGGTAAGGAGATCAGAGATGTTTGCATGCTGTAGCTCTTCGCTGGTTTTAGATTTTACAATCATGCTGCTCTTAAAGCAAATATATTCTTTTCTTAAATATCCTTTTTTTAAATATTCAATTTAATCTTAGTTCAAATACACAGAATGAAACTAAATGATGCATCTTTATAACTACACAGTATGTTAAATACGGACTTTTAATCAATCGGACTCGGATGTAATGATACATCTTTTATACCGATCGGAGCTCTTACCACAACCTCTACTGTACATTCTTAACTCTGCCTCCCCTGCATCATTTATGGGGATCCATTAATCTTCATTTTGCTGGATGATAATGCTCTCCACACTGCTGCCCAAGACAAGGCGCAGACAGACCAGGATTACACCGGATTAGTTCGAAAAGTGGTAGAAACTCCCGACTGTATAGGTCTGCTTGCTGCATTTGTGAGACAAAGGGAGATGAGGGAATGTAAAAGAAAGGAAGGGTGGGAGTGGGTCGGCGGAGCTGTGGAGAAAGTACGAGTGCCTTTCCCCCGGGAAAGGTTGTTTGGGAGGGGATGGTGCAAAAGTCAGTTACAAAGGGGAAAATGCAATCCGAAAAGGGGGGTGTTGATGTGTGGTGGCGTGGAGATGTTGGAGAATAATGAACCAGAAAAGGGTTGAAACAAGTGGCGAGGAAATCACATCCGTGAGGAAATCGTGTTTTGTTAGATGGGTGCGATTTGGGGGAAAAACAAACATAAAAAAACATGCAGAAATTAATTGGTTATTCATTTTGGACATTTTGTGAGCTCCCTGAGCACCTACTGTGTGTTATTCAGTAATATCCCAGTTCTTCATGAATCAGATGCCTGCGCTGAACTGCACCATTAGAGTTAATATTTGACTTTGGAGCTGCTTTTTTATTGAAGGGGTCCTTTCTGTGTCCCTGCTTCGCCTCCATCTCCCCTTGACAGCCACCGCCTCCCTCTCTCCCTCTCCCTCTTCTTTATTTATGTCGTTTTGTGTGGTTGGCACTTCTATAGAGAGGATTGCTCTGGATTAGCTTCTCCGCCTTCCCAACTCATCTCATCCATTTTGTGTAATCCAACTCAATTTAATTATGTTTATCGTTCCACCTCGCTGGTGCTGAGGAGCAGCAGCACACCTCTACCGAGATAAGCCCGGGGACCTTGTGCCTGTTTGCTGGCAGAGCGTCTGCCTGAGCCTGTTGCTTTATAAACAGATGGTGTAAACCATCTACACACTTAGTAAACAATGTGTTAGGTGCAATATTATGCTGTGGAGCGCCCCTCAAATGTCAGTGTGACATGGTATAAATATCCAAAGTTGCCGATCATAACCTCATTTTTTCCCCCTTCTCGTTGGGAGGGGGATTTGTAAAGTTTAGCAAGCTCTCCATCCTCGCATCCTCTGATCTTGGGAGCATTAATCTTCCCACTTTGTACATAGTCTTCTTCATTACTTCCGTGAGGCTAATCCTCGGCGTGAGATGTAAAACGCCTGCAACAGAAGTCCGTGGTACTCTTTCAAAGCTCTACAGCTTGTAAAAGTGACTACAAGCTTAGTGCTTTTGCTCATGACTACTGACTGTGCTTCTTTGCCCTCTGAATGTGGACATGTGCCCTATATTCAGTGTATGCTGTATTAAGTGGCAGATAGTGGCAGGTTTTCCAAAGTTATTTTCCAAGCAAACCTGAGAATAAAAACCCTAAATATAATTTTGATCCAACATTTGTAGGTTAATAAATATTCCTCATATTCCCAAACCGGGAAGCAATTGACTTTCCTGATAAACAGATGCAGTAAAACCACCTTCCTGACAGTGGGTCTGAGCCCAGTTTGGTCCCAGTTTAGCACCAGTTTTCTGAAAAATCTAGTGGATCCAGTCTGATTGATGTAACACTATTTTATTAAAAAGGTAACAGCAAGCTTATGTTTACACTACACTACTTGCTAAAGATGCTAACACTGACTCACCTGTTCAGGTGTGTTTTATGGTGGGTGTGGTGGATCCTTCCTCGATTTTGCTGCAGACGTTGCAACTTTCCGCTCATATATTCCTCACTCTTTATTAAGTCTTTTAAACTCTAGAGTTGCGGCGGCGCTGCACCTGTGTTCATTGTTTGTTTTGATCAATCTGTGTTACATCGGAGGAAATGACAATGCAAGACAGGAGATCAGAGAATATTATGACAAAAATCTGATTGTTCATTAGTCTTGAATCATGAATCCGAGTCAAGCCTCAAATAGCTGAAAATGTGACTCAAGTGCAGCTGGACTCACAAACTGGAGTCCCTTTCTGTGGAATGAAGACAAGGGCAGTTTGCAGTGGTGCATTAAAGGAGCTGTACCTGATGTCATTTTAATCTTTCTAAGAAAAATTGTTTCTACATGGTATGTTATGTGGTAAAAAGGCATAAGTCGGACTTACCTCTTTTAAGTCCATACAAATGAATAACACTCTTTCTCTGCCGATGGGGTTAACTTCCGTAACTTCCGGATTCCGATCAGCCAGTTAGAGCGTTCCTCTAGGGAATCCGGAAGGTATGAAAGTTAAGGATAGTGGAGGTTAAGGCAACATAAGAGACACATGGGGATATGAAGGACGGGCATGCATGAGAACGTTTGAACGTCCTTATTTACGTTCGTATGGGAGCATAAATGGGCCCTAAGTCTTCTCCAGGATTACTGAAGGAATTTCCAAAGCTCTTTGTTGGATGTTGGCTACCCTTTACTTTCGTTCTCTTTCAAGGTGATCCCACTCTGTCAGTAAGGTTGCATTCCATCTCAGACCTTGCGTTATCCAGCATACCTCAGCCTTTTCTCTCTTTCCCTTCCTTAAGAGTGGCTCCTCTGACAGCCACTCTTTCATGGGGCCCCATCCTGATGAGGCTTCAGCGAACAGCAGATGGCTCAACCTGAGGGTCCAGGTGTATTTCTCAGGCCATGTGTCAGGTTTTAGCTTGAGTTTTTGCTCTTTTTTAGATTGTCACTTTCAGACACGGATTTTTAAGCCTGACACTTTTTCGCTTGTCCTCCACTTGTCTAGCTTCCTCAATTTTTTAAGGACACACAGCCTTGCTCCGATATGATAAGTTTTGCAGCTAATATAAAACAATGTTTTAACCATTTTTTCCCATCAAACTGTGTTACTTTAGTATTTTTCATTAATACCACAAGGAAAATGGAAACAGTGTCTATGTACTAAAATGTATAAAAGAGCTTCTTTGCTAAGTTCTGTATGTCGATAAACTTGAGTTAGATGCTTTTTTAATGCTTGAATGATTCATAGGTTAATGTTAAGCAGTTTAACAAATAAAACACTATTCCTTGGCAACAGCCTGGCAGAAGGACTGGAATGAAAGTTAGAAAAAAAGCAAAGAAAACAAACATAAAAACACTGGAGGGCCTTCAGAAAGGCTGGAGAACTATTGCCCAAAACTGTTTCAGAAAGTTTACAACAAAGTCAGGCTGCTTGAAGGGGAAAACATACAAGCCTTTAACACATCACTGTATGGGCGAGAATCATCCAGTCCAGGTTTAGACACTTGTGGTGTCGGTGTAATCGACCATACTGAGCAGCAGATGTTGCAGCCCGACTAGCAGAAATGATGAAAGAAAAGAATAAACCTTTCTTTAGTGAATACTCTGGACTTTACTGCTTGTAAAAGTTTGCACACTCATCAGCTGCATGCCTTTAGATTTCTAATCTGTAGATTCTCACTGAAATATAATCTCTGAAACGAGCCTCATAATCAGCATCGTGAACATGGATACTGCAGAATTCCCCTGAGGACAAATGAACGGGACAGAATTTCATTTTTCCATCAACCTACATTTGCATTGCGTATGATTTTGATGTAATGCAATGAGGCAAAAATGCTTCCTAATGCCATTATTCTTTCATCAGAGCCTGCTAACAACACTCATCTTCTTTGTTGGGGTGAGTATTAAATGTCCCACTCACCTTTTGAAAACAGAATAAGAAGGACAGGCTTCATTGACGGTGGCCATGAATCTTTAATGAGCGAGGGCGCTGAGATATCAGTAAATGAAAGTTAAGTGCATTTTCTGGGGTTTTGGAGCAGGAAGAGTTACCGTGCAATGCACCGGGAGAGGAGCAGAGATGGATGCTCATTTAACAGCAGTGCTGAGAGACCTCTCCTCATCTTCTGCCTTGTCTGCTTGCTTCGCTGTGTTTTCCATCTCTATTTTAAGAACTTGATATTAAAGCCTAATTGTGTTCAGACGTTCTCAGGACATCTCCCTCTGATTCTCACATTTTTCATGCTGACAAAAGCATTGAAAGCAGAATACAATGTTTGGCATAATTAGTCATTTGTACATTTTACGTGACTTATCCCACCTCCTTGTTTTGATTAGAGCAGCACCGGGACCATCTGCAGCATTTCCTTCTGTTTGCTGTCAGCCTGTTTACTTGTTGCTGTTGTTCCAGTCGGCTGTAAAGCCTTCATTAAGTCTAAGAGCAAAACCATAAACATGGGGTCACATAACAAGCACAGTTATGCACTTTCTCCTTGGTAATGAAATCTAAAAATATGTCAGAAGGCTGTTTTCTGACACTCACAGCGACGGCCCCTTCGCCATGCCATCTGCCAGCATTTCTCGTTAGTTTGTCCCAGGAGTTGCTCAATGAGAGGCTTGTTAAAAGTTTGACCTGGAAGTAGATCTCTGTGCTCGTTAAATTTATATCATTTCTCACTGGCCATCAGTAGAATGAGGAAGGAAAATGTTTTCCACACACACGTGCACGCACATAAACATCAACAGAATGAAAGCCTTGGAGCATGCTGAGCGAATGAGAAAGCTCCCACTGAAGCAACAGACGGGAGTTTTAATTATACAAATCTTTAGTTAAAAGGCACAGCTGGTGTTCAAGCAGATATAATCTTAGAATCGCTTTTGTCATCTGAATGCCGCAAAACCAAACATCTTTGATATAAGAACAAAATTATTATTGAAGAAATATAATGCGTATTCCCCCAAGTTCCAAGTCTTTACAGCAAATGGTGTCATATAAAACAAGATTGAGTTTAGTGATCTGAACCACCAAATAGTGTTGTTTAAGCAAACAATTGCATGTGGAACATTGCATGTTATATTGGTCACATTTGACTGATGAAGTTGTGTTTAATGAAGCCATTCTTGCATGGACATTATTGGACATTATTGGACAAATAATACTGCAGTACCATGCTTAATGATAGAGACGGTGTTCCTCCTGAGACTGATTTTTAAATGAGAAATCTGGAGCAATAATAGGATAAAAGATCAAAGAAAACAGCACTCTTTCTTTCTTGTTTCTTATTTGTTCATCCTATTATTTTAAATTGCAATGTTCAAAATTAGATTCAATTAAAAAAAATAACAATTTTACCTGTTTTCCAAAAGATATGCAAATTTTCTTGAACATTGTAATTTCCATACTTAACTGTTTGATTTATTTAATTGATTATCCAATTATAATCCAGATTATCAGATCATTTTATTTTGAGCCAGTCTGGTAACACATCAGGTAAATATCTTGCTTTCTTTATAGCCCATTTTGGACATGACTGCCATAGATTGCAGTGATACCTTTCTACTGGAGATGATGGAGGGTCATCCAGCTGATTTTAACAGCTTTTTTCCCTTTATTAATAACACCAGTAAGATTTCCCATAATAGCATTTAACTTTAGCTAGTTGTAAGTTTAGCCAGATAGCTGTGATTTTAGTCTCAGGTTAACAAACAGGTTGCAAAAATCTTGGTGGTCCTCCTTGACTGTTTATGACCAATAAAAACATCATTTTCTGGGTCTAATCTGGCGACTTGTAATAGGTGCTCAAGCTGAAATTTTGCCAAATTCTGGTCACTGGCCAAGTGACAGGTTTCTCCCTTCGGACAAGACTACCAAACCTGTCACTCAAATTCAGTAATTGTTCAAATGAAAACACTTTGTCCTTTAAAATCTAGCATTTAGATTTCTGTCGGCTTAACTTACTTGACGAGAGCCACATGTGCTTGCTGCCATTCCTCCAGTTTTAACAGAAAGAAAATTTATTGTGTGAGAGAGAGCCAACATGTCTTCTATCGTTCGAGTCCTGCTCCCGCCCTCTTCTTGCCCCCAGTGTCAGCATCACTGGTGTATGAATGAGTATGAATGTTGGGTGGTGGTGGGAGAGTGGCGCTCACTGCCCGCCACGTTTCCATCTGCCTGCACCAGGGCAGCTGTGGCTACATGTAGCTTACTATCACATGTAGGAATGAGGAGTGGATGAATAATGGACTCCATGTAAGTGCTCTGAGTGCTGTTGGCACTAAAGCCCAATATAAATTTAATCAATTATTATTATTAAAATAAAGTAACATTTTTGAGGTTTTTGTAACAACAGTAGTCACGCCCAACCTAAAATGACAGCTTGTAATAACTACAGTTTTTAATATGTAAAACTATGATCTTTTTATACATCTGTTTAAAATAATTTGTGCTCACTGAAAGATAGTTTTGTTATATGTTTCCTTTGTTAAAAGGACGGTGTGCAAAAATTTATATCCAGTGGCAAACGTGTGCATAAAATTAATTTAGATACTGTTGTGAACAGCTGTAAATATGGAAGTCATCAGTGGCCAAAACTCTTCCAGACATAATCAGTTTTATCCAGTGGACTCAGGTGCAGCGGCGAATTCAACATTGTTCATGT
>JAVQJG010083130.1:0-12274 GCA_036024015.1 Craterocephalus amniculus | reverse complement strand
TGTTGCTTTGATCAGTTCCGCTTGTAGCCCACATGTCACGTCCGGCACGGCCCGGATTGCGTTCACAAGCCACCCATCCGTGCTCGAGCACGGGTGGCCCGGGTCCTGGACTACCTCCCAATCTGGGCCACCCGTGCCGCGGCCGGGCCCGGCCTGTTTGCATTCACATGGACAAAATTTGTGGTCAAACGTGCTCGGACCCGGACCCGAGCACGCCATGTGAAAAGGCCCTAAAAGATATCTCCAATTTGAGATATCTCTAATTAAAATCTCTTCAAAAATATCCACAACTAGGGCTGGGCGATATGAACCAAATTTCATTTCTCGATATTTTTTTTCTTAATCACGATATACGATATATATCTCAATATAATTTTTTTGGTCAAGTAACCAAGGAGACTGTTCAAATTTAGAGCCTTGAGTCCTAAATGCGCCTTTTTAAAGGATAAGAAGCACATTTGCAATAAAATATTGGAGTAGACCTGTATTTAAATTATAAAAGAAAAAAACTTAAATGACTAGAAGAAGGATACAGTTGTGAAAATTGCTAAAAAAGAGATAGTTTTAACTAAAAACAAGATTACTCGATATAAACGATATTCCCTTATTCTATATCTAACAGGGCCAAAGAGAGATATCTAAAAACTAATGTTAACTAGTAATGATTCCAACCCAGGATATTAAGGTTGTTTTTCTGAATAAGTAAAACTCATTTTAAGAGATCCTGAAAACAAACACAAACTGTATATCTTGAATTAAGGGTGTTGGAATTACTGGAATTATGGATCCATAATTCACATGTAGATATCTGCAGAGGGATTTCCAGATGTATGCAACTTAATTATGACTATCTGATATGACAAACCCCATAGACAAGAATGGGAAATGTGATGTCATTTGTCCTGGTAAAAATGAAGTTGTGGACATCTGAAATTACACTTGTGTATCAGAAGAATGACGTGGATATCTGAAATGTTATTTTTGAATAGAAAGAAATTAATTGCAGATATCTGAATTACATATCCAGCCTAGCTAGTAAATGTTAGAAAAGCCTAACCATACTGGGTAAGCAGCAGTCTCTCATATTGTGTGTTATATGTGTTTCCGCTGCACAGGTTAGCTGCTCCCTTTTCGAAAAGTTCGAATGGAAAACTTGTGTTACAGTGCAACTTGCAGGTTAAATTTCCACAATGATCTTTTTTTTACATGTTTGAGGGACACAGTGGCATAAATAAAAGATTTGAAATGTTTAAGAAGGATGTAACGATACTCAGAAAATTGGTTTAAAATCGATTCAAACTGGTTTAAATGACAATCGATGTAGGAAAAAGGAGAATTGATTTCCAAACTATTAATACTCAGCGCATCCGCCCGGACGGTTTTTCTGTTGCACAACCCAAGCGCCTCAATGACGTTCTGCCCGGATGAGTAAATCTGTTACACAAACGAACTTACTAGCGCAAATAACAAAACATTGAAGTGAAATGAAATGAAAACATTGAAAAGGATAAAGAAGGGACACTGCAGCAGAAACGACTTTATAAAGTAGAGGACCACTATAGGCACGCAGCAGTGTGTTTATTGGAAAACTAAATCAGCGTTTCACAGCAGCACATCCTGGATGTGGCAGCGTCTCAGCAGGAAGCTTTACGGCGCAGGTTCGTCAACCAGTTCAACATCAGCAGGTAATCATCATTTTACCGTTGCAAAAGCATCAAACTTAGATCAGTTACTGCAGGTGCGGAAATCATTAATGCGGAAATGTTTATACACCATAAGTAAAATGTATTTTTCTAAACCGCTGTGAACAGATTCATTAGATGTAGATTGTTTTTATTTTTCATACTGTAAATCTTTAGCAACACTCAAATAATTTCATCATTCTTTTTGCTACTTTTTTTTTACCTGTATACTTTTTTATTTTTATATTGGCTGTTGCAGGGGGCAACGTCCCCACTGCAAGGGAGAAAAAGGCAAATATGAGAAAAATGCAATTAATTTGGCTATAAATAAATAAAATTCATTTTGTTGTAAAAAAAAATCGTAAAAAATTGAAATCGAGAACTTAAAATCGAGAATCGAATCGAATCGTAGCTTGAGAGAATCGTTACATCCCTATTAAGACATAAGAAAAAGAAACTCTCTTTGTAACACGGGATGTGTGATGTCGCTACAGGTTAACCCCAAACACCAGCAGCCACTGCATCAGTTAATTGCGAATGTCGGCTGGTTTTATCTGAGGTTTTTTCATGGTGAACACTTGTGTTTGTGCAAAATGTACAAACTCAAATCTCTCTGGACTTCTCAACATTTTCCCAAACAGGAATCCTGGGGGAGATTTCTCTTGACTAAGCCCCAGGACTTCACTGCAAAGTCAGTTCCCTCCACTCTGTCATCTGCAGCGTCCACTTTGTGGAAAAGGACTTTGTGACAAGTGACCTAACAGCTTTTATGATGGGACACAGAAGTATGCAGAGAGTATGGCTACGTTTAAAGACTGATGTAGTGCCTGTTCCTGTCACGGCTACTATTCCAGAAGTAGGTCATGTCAGCTGTTACTAGGGAAGCTGCAGGCAGCCCATCAAACCGTGAAGCAAACAGGGTAGGTTTGTTTTGTCTCTGAATTAAAACTGTGTAATGCAGAGGTCCATGTTGTTTAATCCACTTGGTCCCACATTTTAGATTAATGTATTACAAAAGGTGTTAAATATGCTGAAGTATAGGAACTATTTTATGCTGGTCTCTATGTAATATATTTTCCAGAGTGTAAGTCACACTGGACTATAAATTGCATTTATTGAGAAGTTTATTTAACATAATCTGATACCATGAACAGAAATTTATACTGACAAGGCGAGTTATTCAACTATACACAGAAGTTACACATTAAGTTGCCTACGTATTCCCAGCTTTCCACTCAGTAGCCATGGTGTTCCATGTACAAGATCTGTCGTGCATGCTAGGAGAGACGACATCGTTGCTAGTGCAACACCCCTGTCACTGTCACAGAAGTTTTACAAAACTAGTTAGCATTAGCAGCTTCCGCCAACTAAAAAGGCCTGAACTTCTGCATATGCTCAATTAATGTGTCATTTTTTACATGAAATTACCTCTTTTACCATATTATATATTGTGGTAAAAGCATTTTTCTTAACAAGTGAAATAATATCAGGATAGTTCCTTTAAAAAGTATTACACTTAACTTGTAAAAAACAGTAGGAATAATTTGCTGGATAGTTCTTAACCCAGTCTTAGTATCTACATCTCCTTAGATGTTACCTCTGCTTGAAATCAGTGATTTGATTCCTCTTAAACGGACTAACATCTTTTCCACAACTATGGGATGTGCCTTTTTTAAGGGATACAGAGTAACTTTTGACCCAAATATCAGCCTAATAATAATGTATGATGTCTGGGGTAAATATAGTGTTTGATGTATATAAATATATATAAATATATATAAATTATATATATATATATATATATATATATATGTGTCTCTGTGTGTGTGTGTGTATATGTGTATATCTTCCTGTAAATATATCAAAATATATCAATGTTCATGAAACTGTATGTATAAATGAATCACTCATTCAACCTTTTTTCGTCATCACATCATCCTGTTTAGGCTCACAGGTGGGCTGCTGCCTATCCCGGAATCTTTGGATAGAAGCGTCAGCTAAGTGTTGTAATGTAATGTAATGTCACACGGTAAGAGGAGCATCCTGGGCAGGTCTGACTGTTGAAATGAGATTTTCCCCTGAGATAACTCCAAGTTTATTTTCCTTAAAACAACACCTTTATAACTGAAAGACAGCACATTTCCTATTAGGAGCAGTTGTCCTGTCTTTTTCACCTCAAAATTAATAATGGCCTAGTGTCTCGAAGTGTTTGTAATATTCCACTAGTTTCTGGCTTTTGAGAAGGGATTAAGAAACTGATCCACTGGAAGACATTTCTGTGTAGACAGGGAATGATGACTCTGAGGGCAAGTACATACTTATGAAAACCTTCTTACTGACTTGAACTTGCTTTTTATTATCATTGTTTTGCCTCCTCCTAATAACCATGTGATAGACACCTACCTCTATGAGGAACGTGACAGCTTGATTGTAAAAGCAGTAAAAGCAGTAAGACAAGCTTTTAATTTTAAGTTTGTTCCAGGTTAACGAAGGGATTACCTTTTCTAAAAGTGTCCACTTCACTTGCATTTTAAGCAAAGGTCACCACACGTGTGGTCAAAACAGCTCAATATTGTGTAGCAGAATTTGCTTTAATGAGATTTTGTGGCAAAGAGAAAAAAAAATCTAACCTTGTTTGAAAATCTAGCAGCTCATTATTGATCTTCTCAATGTGAATGTCGGCCCAGAGGATGTCATAGTAACCATTTACTGTTTCGATGACACTGTTGTAAAGGCCATACAACTTTAGCAGCAGAGCCAGTTGCTTTCTTATTTCCAGCAGCTGAGGATGCTGGGTAACAGGAAGTCCAAACAGCTCTTCTCCACCAGTGTAGGTGATGTACTTCCTGAACAGATTGTCAAATCGATTCTGAAGAGGACAAGGACAATAAAACCAATTCAGCTTCTGTATAATGGCAAAAATTCACATTACTTGAGCTAATTTTGGTCATAGTTGATATTAATTTTAGACATATTTAAAAAAAAGACTAGCACAACATCATTCCTCTTTAACCCTTTAAAGCCAAACGTATCATATTTAATACATGCCGTTTTTAAGACAGTTTGCATCACTTTTTGGTAAAAACTTTGCTCAAAACATTGTTGTAGACAATACGATACTTGTCTTCTGCTCCCTAATGGACACCAGGAAGCAGGAGACTATACTAGAATAGTTTTGACAAATCATTTGGTAATAAATGGTAGATATGGACAGACACATTTAGTTAATTATTTCCCCACAATTTGTTAAAGGGGCAAGTAAAGACTTCAGATTTTTAAAAAATTGGACTTCTCTCCCCTTTTTTTTCTCTTTAGTTGGGCTTTAAAGGGTTAAACATGATTATCGTGTAACTGTTTTAGTCAGAAACAATATTTAGATTGGACCTTATAAACACACTTATTAAGAAGACACTTATTAATTTACCATCATGTTTTATCCATATAATGAGTAACAAACCTGGAACATGATCAGTCTGTCACTGGCATCCTGGGGAGCTAATCCCACCACCATAGGTCCATCCTGAAGCAGAAGGGAGGCAGAGCCCTTATCATCCATGACCAAAATTTGTCTTAATTCAAACCTACTAATTTACATACGAATGGAAGTGGGAACAGTACTAAATGAAATTATAAATTTTGTTTTACCTTCTCATAATCCTGGTAAAAGTGCTGGCAGTCCTCTTGAAAAGTCTCCACATTGCTAACCAGTTCTCCCCGGAAGTTTGGCTGCAAAGCAACAAGTTCATTCTGCACCTCCGTAGTCCGAGACAGAAGCTTTTCCCAGGTATAACGCAGGGTATCCACCTTATCGACTTCTTCTTTAGCCACTGACAGTTCGTATTTATGAAGCATGGCATACGATTCCTGCAGGGGAAAAAATAGAAAGTATTCCAGCTCTCATCTATAGTACAAATAATGAATCATATAATAAATTCAGCAATGATTAGAGAAACATAAGACACGGTTTTCATTTTGTGAATTTCTGCAGCATGGCCTCCAATTGTATAAACATCACTTGGATACACTTGAATACATGCACAAAACAAAAAAAACATAGTATCTTATTCAGTCAACTATATATTTGTGGAGATAGCCGAGGGAATCAGAAACTACCGTGAGGAAACAGAGAACTTGAAGTATACCTCTATGGGTCCAACTTGAAAATCAATAGATATCTGCTGCTCTCTGATCTCTTTGAGTGCAGCCATAGCGATGCGAATGTCATCCAGGTCTTTGATCTGTCGATTTAGTTTCTTTCCTGCTTCATCAACAAAAGCAAAAATTTCTTCCATCTCTGCGCGATATTTCCTGTTGCAGTACAGTCCATAGTCTACCATCCAGTTCTTAGTTTCAGCAGTGAGGGACATCTTCAGGGATGCTTGTACGAGGAAATGAAAATACATATAAAGAGATCAGTTTCTGCTTGGCTGGAATTTAATTGCTGTCCAGTTAACTTAGTCTAACCTGTGAATAAAGCCAAAGCTCCTACGGTAATAAACTCCAGTTCAGAGTTTATTTGCAGCTTCAGATCTCGATAGAAAAGGATCTGGCTCTCAAACTCTGACAGCAAAGGATTCCCTTGGACAAATCTAAAACAAGAAGGAGACAGAAAAATACTAGTATGATCACTTCTGAGATTTGATACTGAAAATCAGTCCTTCAGCTCAACGTACCTCTGTATGGTGTCTTCACGGTCTTTTCTCCAGATGTGATGGTAATGATTATAGCGCTCTAAAGCAGTAACCACTTCCTGCACAACAACATAGAACAAAACATATATACCGAAATGTATGGGCAGGACTGAAAATTGGACATTGGAAATTATATGAGGACAAAAAATGTCTCATTTGGATTCTGGTTTAGCCAGATTTCAAATCCGGATCATATTGGATAAATCAACAACACATCATACTATTTCACCTTTTTGGTGGAGGTGATAGAAGTGCTGAGAACAGAAACCAGCTTGACAATCTCTTTGTTCTCAGACACACTCTTGAAGTAATTTCTGGCTTGGAATGGGATGGCTTGGATCACAGATGCGGAAATGTCTGAGATGCTGCCATCTGGGAAGAAAATGAGTTTGGTAGAGATTTATGTTAACATTAGATCATTTTAATTATTTCATATAAAAATACATGTTCAAAGCAAGTGAAAAAAACTGCAAGTTTCTATAGATTAGTCTTAAAGGGCCCTATTATGTTATTTTGACTTTTCTGAGTTTTCTGTAGTTTACAGGAAGAGTCTAGTTTACAACCACTTCACTGTGCAGTGTAGAGTGGGAGAGGTTCACACTGTGGTGAACAACACGATGCTTTCTATCTCATAAGAAATGCTTCTATGGCTGTGAGGGAAAGCAACGTGTGTTCACATTCATGAAGGAAATAACAGCAAGACAGCAATGGATGGAATTTGCATTTTGGGAGCCACAGAGCCACACACAGGTACTTCACCGAAGACTGCTGGACGAATAAACGCCGGTACAACGGGGCATATACAAAGGAGGGTCTGTTCCTACAACGAATCGACCGCATTTCTGAGCTACAGGATGTGAGTAAAACCACTGTCTCGCTGTTGTCTGATTCTATACATTAATGTGTGAGCAACGGTCATACTAGCAAATAGTGCGAGAAAATAGCATCATTAGCTTATCTATTTCTTAGCAGCAGACGTTTTCCACCTCTATTGGCATGGTGCTACATTAGCTGCGCGTACACCTATTAACATAGGCATGTACAACTATATAAGGTGAATGTTAGACAGCAGCTAACCTTAAATCAGACTATAGCTGAATGTTTACCAGATACATCCTGCTGCATTCGTTGCGGCAGGTTGCTGAGATTACCCTAATTTTTGGGGGTCTGATTCGAGCTCAAACATGTATGACTTGGGTTGACATTTTTTACTGAGTATTTATTTTTACTTTTTTTCTTTACAAGTTCTGCCAGTGTTTCTATGATGACAGTTGATGTGTACACTCATGACAACTATACCAGCCAGGCTCCTGTGTGTTGTTGCTCCATCCTCTGATTCACCCTCAGAACTGTCTTGTTTCAGAGCTGCCATCCGTCTTTCATTCATTTTTCTCTAGAAAAAGACAGTTAAATGAGAAAAAAAGACCTCAGAGGGTTGTTTAGAAGGTGACCAGACTGAGCATATAAAATGAAAAAGATTTAGTTATAGCTATAATTTAACAATCAACTTGATTTGTTTAAAGTGTTGTTGATTTCATCCCGTCGAGCGCACCTTGGAGATTCTTTCTTTACTCCACTGGCTGACTCCTTTGCTGACACTGACCACGCACTCTACAACCCGGTTTAGAGCCAACTGGACCTCATCCAGGGCTGGAACCATGGCGATGTTGGGTATTGCAAGGGTCACATTGACTCTGAAGATTGCCTGCTGACCACTGCTTTTTCCTCGGCTCGTTGAGTCATTCTCACCTACAGAGAGAGAAAAGCAAAACTGATGCACCACAACATGATGTGATTTAAACGCTGGACATTTTGCGAGCACAGGAAGGAACAGCCAAAAATAGACTTTACAAAAGAGAATTGATGGTTCTCTAACTGCTGATGCAGTTTGTGTTCACGTGGTTTTGCTATACTAACAGTAACTAGGAGATATCTTTATTTTTTGGTACAGCACTGCTGTGGTATCAGTCAAGATCAAGATTTAAATTTCCACTGTACTATGACTACATTTCATTTTCTCTTCTCACATATATTCTCCTAAACCATTATGAGGCTTTTTATACATTTTTTTAAAGGTTCTCTGTTTCATTTCAAAAGTACGAAAATAGATCTACCCAAGAAATGCATGAGTGAAGATGTGTGTATGCGCCTGCGGAGCATCTCGAGGGTGTTGCGTGTCACTCTGAGCAAGGCATCCACATTACGGTGATTAAAGTAGGAGAGCAGCTCTTGGGCTTCCTCCTCCATCACTTCCATCAGATCCCTCTTCTTTTTCCGTCTCACCAAAGGGGAGGACGGGCCAACGCTAGCAGGAGGGAGCAAAGTATTTCTTGAAAAAAGACGACCTTCTGAGTGGCGCTCATCTTCACCTAAGGAGACAACACACGAACTGTAAACATCAAAGATCACAACAACAGTTACGGCTGACCTGTCCACAGTCAAAACATATTTATCAGAAATACTTTTCGTCCGATTTCAACTGCTTATGTTGTAACATAAGTCTTTAATAGCTTTTGATCCTTCGACAAAGTATGTTCCATTTCATTTGTCCTTGAAAGGAAACCAACAATGTACCTTCACTGTCAAGGTGGTCTATGGTTTTGCTCTCAGTGCAGCTTTCTTCATCAACTTTCTCCTTTTCCTCCTCCTTCTGATTGTGGTCAAACTCCATCAGCATGTTGATCAGTTCATTCGCAGCCTCCTCTACAAGCGCACTCTTAATATTTAGATTCTGGGCTTGTTTTATGCACAGCTCCTACACAAGCATGTAAACATAGAATGACAAGTTACGTAAACTTCACCATCAATGTTTTTTCTTTCATAAAATATGAGCTAATGTTCAGGAAGAAAATCAACTAGACTGCATCTTAAAGTGTGGGAAGCGTCGGGCGTTTCAAAGAGGGTGCATGTTAAATGCAAACATAGCAGCTTTCAGACTGCGGTAGGAGAAAATGCATGATGGGTAGGTTTCCTGTGGCATAACTGCAAGATGATTGTCCCTCTTTTATTTGAAAGAAATATTTAAGTATTCATTTACCCTGGTGGCTTGAAGAAATTCCTCACAGGTAACCGGTTCATCCTCAGGTAGGATGCACAGTGTGGATACACTCATTTCCTGCAGTACTGCATCTATCCGAAACTCCACCAGGTCATTCACTCTGTCCATCAACAGCTCCAGGTTAACTGGAGACACATAACAAAGACGACCCAGAGAGAGACACAGCCGGAGAATTGAGGTATTAAGGGTAAAAACGGGGAAGAAGGTAAGTATTGAGGAAGGATGGGTGAAAAGGGAGCAGATGAACAAAATGAGAATGAAGTGGTTGAAAAAGTGAAGTGCAGAGAGCGACATAATGTATGTTAGATGCCCGTGGGTGCATGATGAATATATTAATGTCACTTTCACCACATGCTGCCAGCGCTGACATGCAGGATGTTTTATGTGTCAGCATATCAGGCATTGATCAGGGTCGATCTTTCTGCTTACCCAATGCTTTGTCGATGCTGCTGAGGTACTTGTCTATGTTCAGAGATGTCCAGCTGAGCGAGATCAAACCTGGCTGTATCGCTTCATCCACCTGTTGAGAACAGTGACAATAGTTTGAAAAGAGATCTTTAGGACTGTGATTGCTATTAGAAATAATAATGGTAGATTGTCTTTTGTTGCTTTTACAGCCTGCTGAGCATCTGCCAGTAAGCTCTTAAATATATCATATAAAACCTGAAGCTTATTTTTTTCTCATCGTTATTCAGCTCCCATGCTCAGCTGCCTTAGAGCAGAAGCATCGCGGTTCATCAATAGCAGCTGAGCTCTGGCTCTGGGCTTTTTTGCTCTTATAGGAGCTACAGAGTACAAGATTTAGGCGCAGGTTGAATTAGTGTCTATTTGGAGGGGATGGTGGATATAATTGCATCTGGAAAGGTTCATTACAGTACATATGTATGCAGGTTCGCACTTTTGGAGCTTAGTTATAAATAAAAATAAGTGAACTTTTTAAGAATACTTATTTTATTTTATTTATTTTATTGGTTAGTAATTTGAATGACACGAACGGGTTTCTGACGATTTCAATAAGGAGTGAACAACAGAAATGTGATTTAATGTTGTGTTAATTTTCCAGTCTTACCTGTATATGGCTCTTTTTATCTTCTTGTTCATGTTATGTTTAATTCAGATAAGTTATTTCAGAATAATAAACACCATCAACCTGCTTTAAAGCTCTTTGAGTGAGAAACCAGTTTTCAGTAAAACAGGCAACAAGATATGAGGTCATTATACTGACCTCATATCGGCAATAATCCATCTATCGCTATATATCTGGTAGACAATATGTTGTGGACATAAAAAAAAAGGTTACCTGTTGTCCTTTTGATTGATGATGAAAAAGAATGATTTATAGTACTGGTAGTATCGCGTGACCTACATTAGTTTATCTATACCCCATCCATACTGAGTTCCTGCTGCAAAGCAAGAACAATGCAGAGATCTCTTTAATATCTTCAAATAAGGTAATCTTGAAATTAATATGTGTGTTAAAAATAAAAATAAAAGTTTTGTGAAGTATGTTCTAATTAACACGTTATTTATCACATAAAGTCCCTTTGAACTCTTATCACACTAGTTAAATGTACTCAGTCCCCCAAGTTAACATTTTGAAGAAATTAGTTTGCTTTAGTTTTTAAGTAAAGCCAACTTTTTCCAGGGATTTTAGCGCAGACTTTTATTTTTAGTTTTTTTGTTTGGCTTTTTCAGTTTTTGCCCCAATAGAAACATGAACTCAAAACCTAATTTTGATGACAATCGTTACTTCTATTTGAATGTTAATTTATTTAGCCTGTATGAAAATAGATTTTATCCATCAATGCATTTGCTGGTTAAAACGAACTACAGGTAACGAGTTACAGCTAAAGTTTTTCTATTTCTGTAATATTGTGTAAACTCAGCAAAGCCATACAGTCCATGCTAAACTAACATGTCTTAGGTTCTTTTCCAGTAACGAAACAGATCATGAAAACTGAAATGAACACACATAAAAGCTAATTACCTGTCATTTGTAAATGGTACAGAATTTTTGATGTAGTGAATATGTATTATGAAAAAATAGGAGCTATTAATTATTACATACACCTAAATACATTGATACATTTGTTGCACTTAAAGTTTTAAATTGAGAGTTATGTAATCCTGTAACAATATGTAACAGCATTAGATAAACTGAAGCTTAAATCAGGTCTTACCTTGGCAACATGCGGCATAGCCAGCTGTTCAAAGACAGCCTGAATCTTGGCTCGCACTCGGATGTTTTCGCTCAGCATGTGCTGTTAACCAGGACAGATGTCAATATGTTTCACATCATCTCAAACTAAAGTTGTTTTCTCAGTTGAGACAGTTATCAGAGCACATGGAATTTCCTTTTTTTTATTACACATTCTTTCTGATCCAAAATATGATCCTGCTGTCTTTATCAGCTGGATTTTTGTTCTGTGCAACAGAGGCATCACTATTGCTCGAAGATAGAAGAACTACAGCTCAAGCACCTTCCCCAATGTCATACATAATAAATCAGTTCTTTTCCCCACATACCTGTTTTTTTTACTCATTTTTTATCTTCTTTTTTCTTACCATCTCCGTTAAATGAGATTTTCAAGCCAGTAGAAACCACTGCTGCTCAACAAATCTGCAGCTTTACTTACTACTCAAAAGGTACTATCATGCATTTAACTCTTCGATAAACAATCAAACATATCTCATTCATGAAATAAAATTAAATGGAAAAAATACTTTATTTATCCCAAAGGGACATTGAAAATTTATCATGTGGTCCTTGTTTGAGATTCCTTAAAACTATAAGGTGTATGTATTTCAGGGTGTTAAACCTTTTTTTTTTTTTTTTTTTTTTC
>JAVQJG010083128.1:0-15303 GCA_036024015.1 Craterocephalus amniculus | reverse complement strand
CAGCAATCAGGAAGTGCTCCGAAGGCCAGGCTGTCCCATTTACTAACGGCTATGCAGCCTTCTGAGGATGCTCAGAAGGACCTGGCCTCCATAGACCGCTAAGGATGCGACCTTAGAAGGACGCAGACCCGGAACTGAGACACACCCATTGATTGTGCATATGTACGAGTCCAGGCCATTTTAGTTAGCGAAAGTGGCTAGTTTTTAGCTTTGGCGTGACACTCTTTCTCTGTCAATGGGGTTAACGTCAGATCAGCCAGTAAGAGCGTTCCTCTAAGGAATCTGGAAGTTAAGGAAGTAAACCCCCTTGGCCGAGAAAGAGAGCGTCACGCCAAAGCTAAAAACAAGCCGCTTTCACTAACTAAAATGGCCTGACTTAATATCAGGTAAAGTTCCTTTAAGGTAACCTCTTTGCGGTATTTTGGCACAACTGTTATCATATCCATCAGTTTGTGGCAGGTTTTGTAGCCAAAGAAAATGGTTTCTTAGTTTTCCATTACTGGGCTCGGGGTTTCGCCTCTGGCTGAAGACTCCAGGCTGCATGAAGAACTACCAAACACAAATACCTATGCATGTGCCGCGATCAGTTCGGTCAGCAAAACAAATGGCTGCAGATTGCAGAGCAACTACTAAATGGCTCTTGTGATTCATTATCATTCAGACACAATGTTGCTCATGAAAATATGAAGCAATCCCCCCAAGCTTTTAGATCCATTTCTTGCTACTCAGCATTTACTGTAAATACACAAGCACACCAGCTCACATAAAGAAGGTTGACTGAAGATAGCCAAGAAAGTAGCAGCCTTCGTTGCCTCATCTGCCTATAAACCACAAGGGCCGGAGTAATCATCACCCTAAAACGCAACATTTCCTATTACGCAGTGCGCACATACACACACATTCATGCTTGATCCATTTCTGCAGATGGATAAATTACAGGGGGGGGAGCAAAGTTGTCCAAGGCAGAGGAAATGGAGAGTCGTAGCTAGAAGGGTAATAAGACTGCAGGGGAAAAACAAAACCAGATAATTCATAATGCATTGTGGCATGCTGCATAACTGCACAATCAGGAAAACTGGCTCTTTTTCCCTGGAACATTGTAAAAGAAGGAGATGACTGCTTTAAGGCCTAGTTTCTGATGCAGGCTTTTTGGCCAAGGAAAGGCGTGTATTGATGACAAAATCAACTTTCAACTCAGATTGACTCAATGGTTATACATGATGCTGTAATTTTTTTGTCTGTGGACCACAGACAGAGTAGTAACTACCTTACTGGGAACAAATACAAATCAAAACTGAATCAAATTATGAATATTAACGTAACATCTAATAGTATCTGCTAACTAGTTGGAGATGTGCTAACTAGTTGGAGATTTCATTCAAGGTGTTTAGCATTTTATTGCTATTATCCTGAAACACAAAGACAAGCAGTCCATTTATATTTCAGCAGCATGCAGCTTCCGCTTCCTTCCCATTTTCCCTGCATCTCACAACTAACATGAGAAGTTGTGTACTTTAAACGCACCGGCGCTTTAACAGAAGCTCGTGCCAGGCTTAATTAGAGCTGCACCAGCTTGGTTGTTGTGGATGTTCTGCAACCAAAGCCATGCACTGGTGCAGCAGCCTCTCCAAGAACAAAGATTATTAAGCACATAAACCCCCAATGGAATACATATAGCTAACAAGGCTTTTTGCTGCATGTTTTGCCCCTATTTTCCCTAACAGAAAGCCTTCTTTTACAAATTAAAGTCAGTACACATGAGAGTGCAACTCAGATGATCTTCTGCACATATAGATGCAGATTCGTCTGCACAGTCATGCTCTATAGTGACAGCAAACATCTGGTTAATAGGTGAATACTCAAACAGGCACACTAAACTGATGTTAACCTGCAGCTGCTCTGACAACTTGCGCTGCATTAACGGGCCATACACGTCTGAGTGGATCTCCGTTTTTAAATTTAGCTCTGCTTCCCTGTTCTGGAGTCATTTCCTGCAGTTTCATGCACAAGCATCAAAGAGAGCACAGCTGTGTCATTGGGTGATTGCTTTAATCTATTCAGCTAGTGCATCTGTGCACTCTGCCTTCCACTACGTCATTAGCCGCGCGCCTTTAAGAGTTTACTGTGCATGAGAGCGTTTGTGTGTGTAGCTGGTGAGCATTCATGTGTATGCATGCATTTAGCCAGGCAAACACACAATATGTGTTCCCGTGATCCGATGCGTGTCTTCATGTAATCATGGAACTTACACACAGAGAAAAATCTCCCACACAAAAATGGACACGAGGGACTTCCTCGGCCAAAGGTGATTTGTTTTTGTAGACAGAAGACCATGTTAAGACATCACATTACCTATAATAATCTGTGTAAAGTTGGTATATGCTAAATTTAAGCTTGGATTGTTGCTTTTTGACAAGGGATACATCATACTGTTTCACAGTCAAAAGAGGAAGGGGATATCTGCAAAATGTTATACTGTAGCATCCTTCATCCAGAGTGACAATAATAATCTTGTTTTAACACATTTGTCCAGTAAAAAAAAAAGTCTATGTTCACAATGGCACACAATGCTGAAATGTGAACAAATCCACTATGTTGACCAAAGCATGACAAGAATCTTGATTGCAAAAATGACTTTGGGAATTGAATGGAGTCCATTTCTTCGGAGCCACAAACCAAACGTCAGGATAGATTAGATTGTGGTGCCTCAAATAAATCACTATCAACTGACTCTGTCCAGTCAGAAAGTAATCTATTCTGTGTAATTAGCTAAACAACAGGATGCTCTCTCACACAAACAAACGCGCACACACACACACACACACACATCTGTAATGCTGATTGAATGGATTTCACTCATTTGGTCAGGACAAATGAGAATTTAAGCACTTTTTTGTCAATCTGAGAGCAATGTTACAGTGTGTCAGTGTCCAGTCTTAGCAACAGATTTGTCTAAATATATTGTGATGCTCACTAAAACAACACCTTAATATTTACAAGATAATTCTTTCGGCTCATTCCTAAATCCATTCCTGCAACAGCAATTATCCCACATTTAATGAATCCACTGAGGAGGGTTTATTTACCACCACTGCACTGGACGCTATCAGAATTCAAGCTCATGTCAGTGCCAAACCCACACAGCCAAACATATTACTTTTTATGAAGTCTTTTTTCTTGACATATTTGGGAGGAAATATCAAGTATTTTAAATAAGGAGTTAAACAGGACACCAAATCATAGCAAAAATATGCGTCTCCTTTGTTGTTGTGTAAAAACAAAAAAGAATAACAGAAAAAAATCATATTAAAAATAACATCTCCATCAAGCATTTCTGCATTATCTATATCAACAACATAGCAAGGCAATTTCTGATCACAGTGTTTGCCTCCTTTTCCCTGCAAATGAAATCATAACCAGTCCCGTTTACAAAAAAAGACAGTGACAACAAATACTCTTTGCAAAATTTCCAAATGCTAAACAGCATTTAATAACAATGCCGGTAGAAAGTTTTACCCAAGCCGTTTTCTGCGGGCTTTATGTTGGCCGGTTATATTTAAACGCATGGCAGTGTTTTATAACTGTTGCTGCCTATGAAAATTATAATTAAAGTTGTAAATAGCGGCTGTGAAAGCCACTGGGCAGCATTTGTAAACTTGACTTCAGCTCTAATTTCCTTTATTTTGTCCCAGCAACAAAGTTGCTGCAGCTTCAGGTTCTCAAGGCTACAGCCAGTGCTTTGGGCGTAGAAACAGAAAGACCTAGCTATACCACACTAGAACTATTTTTTGGGGGGAAAAACATCCTTTGACTGCAACTGTACTGTGGTCCATAGCATCTTCTATGAAGGACTAGATGACCAAACCTTGTTGTGTGTCTCAACCACCAAATGGACAGGAGGTCAAAGGTCAGGCTAAATGGGGTTTAAACACCACAAGCCTCTCCTGCATGTTTTTTTTCTAATTACCTCCCAGATGGTAGATAGAGTGTGGATGTAAGGAGGATGCTATGATGTAAGTGTTAGTGCGACAGCAATGTGCATCACAACCTCAGTTCTCTTTGAAGTGCCCCCATGGGGGTGTGGGATCTGGGCGTTGGTAATGAACCGAGCTGGGCCATAATGAATGCCCCCATTCAAGTCTGCTTTGATGAAATTCCACCTGACTGATCTCAAATCACAGAACAACACATGATGAGCTTGCTGGGTATAAAAGCTATACTTACGGGAAAATATTAGGCAACTTCATGGATCCCTTCAGGATAATTCACTGTTTTCCCCCTGGCTTCATCCTCCCATCCTTGCTTGTTCCTCTGTGATCACTGAGTAGGATTAAATCTAATGAGTGCCGACTAAAAACACTCCACTCTTGTATGGTTGTCCTCTTCAATACTCTCCATATTGAGCTTTTAAGTTTAATCAAACACAGCCAAAGCAGGATTTAAGCAAATGACACTGAATCAATTTTGCTGAATTCTCCAAATAAGGCCTCATCTTAGAAATATAGTATAATCTCTCTATTGTGAGCCTTTTCCATTCATTGCTTGGCTAAACAGAACAATAACTTTGTCGACAAAGCAGAAATGATAAATGTTTCACAATCTGCAATCAATCACTGTAAGCAAATGCAACAGTCACTGTGAGCGTGATGCACTTTGCAAACAACTGAAGTTTTGGAGGTTTGTATAGTAAAACTACCGATGGAAACTAAAGAATTACAGGTTGAAGGATACATCACATACTTTTGCTGAATTCAACTCAGCAAAACTCCCTACAAATCTGTAGTGAAGTAAAATAAACAAATAAATATATAAAATATGGATGCATGAGGATTAAACCATAAAGAAAAAAGGAGTAGATTAAGTTGTGCAATAAAGATAAAAAAGAAAGAGATCTCAGATTGAAGCGTTTTTTTTTGTTGTTTTCTTTTTTCGAGCTGCGACATTTTTCAACATTACCACCAAATTTAATTCCAGCATTTTAATCCAGATTTTTGTGATTTCTTTAACCAAGTCCTCAAAGGATGCCTTTTGGCATCATGAGAAATGTGATTATTCACTTTGATGCTCAGAGTTAGACGATAAGATCAATAGCACTCTGAGTCTCCGCTGGTTGCCTGGCAACCTCACGGTGATGACAAGATTTCAGGGAGTCACAGGAAGTCCCTGTGTGGCTACTAAACCATCCCACACATGAGGAAAAACAAAACTTGTCTTCTGAATTGTGGTGCTCCTCAGGGGGGGTAGAAACCAGACAGTGCAATCAGCTTTCCAAGGCTGCTCCTCCTAGACAGGTATCACTTTAATAGCGATTACACTGGAATTAGTCTCCAATAGTCCTCTACAGTTCAGTAGCACACACAGACATGTAAGCACATATCTTGCAACACTTTTAGTCATTGATCGCACACCTAGAAGCAATTAATGATTTGTTATTGATACAATGATACAATGCATCCTCAAATGGTTATGAAAACAGATCTTCGAGGTGAAAAAATTCAGTGTTCCTCCTACAACTGTACCAGCCTGGGAGGCCGCCTGGCCATGAAACAGTCTATTAAATGCCAAAATCAAAGCCAAACTGAGATCAGTGGGCTAATCGGTTCCATCAGTACGATGTCTGCGGAGTCTGCGTACGTGACCGAGAAGAGCCCAGCAGAAATCAGAGATAATGCTCTGAGTCGATGACAGCTGTGTGACTTAAAAGTGCAAATAAACTTTCACAAATGTCGATGAATGATAAAGATGGACCGATGTTGCACACCGCAAGGCCAAAGCTGTCAATCTAAGGAAAACCCTGCCATAAGATTACAGAATTCCGTTTCAATACCATCCCCCCGCCTGCGAGTTCTGCTTTTCTTTTGCGGCTGTGTTTTTTTTTGCTCCTCCTTTATGAGACCAAGTTCAGCCCCTCCAGGATGAGGGCACATTTAGTTCAGCCCCACCGAGGACATGGGGAAAGAGCCTTTAGTCAGACATGAATCAAACTACCTACAACAAATCCGAATCTAGTCTTTCCCCCGCCACCCAAGTTAAAGAAATGCTTTAAGAATTATGCAAAATGGTAGAGAAATAAATCATCTCAAAACACCCAAATCCACCAAGCACACTCATTTCAACTTAAATAGCGTAACTCCTCAGCCTTAAGGGTGGGTGACGGAGCTGTGAGGGCCGCAGCGCTGAAGCCCTGACAGCAGAAGAGGCAGATGCAGCACTCGTATGCCTCAGGGCACCGCTGGGTATTCAAGCTTAACTAGGCCTCTTCATCAGTGGGCTCTGATGCTTCAACCCCATGACCAGCAAACACACACACTTCCAGCACAGTGTCAGTTAAGCCTTCCTGATCTGGACAAAGAGACACATTGGGGAGAAAGTAGAACAGCCTCACTGAATGCAGAGAAAATGAGGCTGATGACACTGGAGGATGTGGGTTATGGTGGACCGTGGAAGTGAATTATCGGCTCGAGTTTGTTTGTAGTACACAGAAAGGGCTAGCAGCATTTAAACCCGACCCTTGTGTTTATTTCTAACCTCACCAGCAGTGTCTTAAGTTGAATTTGCCACATTATAAAGACACAAAACAACTTGATCGCTTATTTTAACACGCAGCATGCAAAGTGTGTTCCCCATATTGTCAGTTTCAATCCCTCAAAGCGTCTCGTCCATCTCTCCTCTGTTAGAACGTCTCTTTTCATCTTTCCTTTCTCACAGACACACACTCTCCATTTTGTTACTGACATACCAAGTCATGCAGAATGTACAAGGCAAGGATGTTCAATCCAGGGACAAGAAACAGCAAAATGCAATAACCTAGAACAAAAGTGTTGACATGGGAAGACGGTTTTGGCATTAAGTCTGGTCACATGAACCCAAAAGGAACAGAAGCGACAGACTGGGAGGGAGAGGTCCTTCTACACAGAAAACTGGGCAGGTTGTCCTTCTCCTGGCCCATGTTTCCGTGTTTCCCTCATACAATCACATTCAACCCCCTCTGTGTTTACTTTGGAGCAGCAGCTTCCATTTTTGTCTCCCTTAGCCATTGGTCGGCTGTCCCGCTTTTGTTTCATCTCCTCCCATTATTCCAGCCTTCCCTTGCTCGACTACAGAGTCAATGGGCACAAATCACCAAGACTCTGTTACAACAGCTTTGTAAAAAAGTTTTTCCAAGGTTCGAGTAGAAATACAGACAGAATCAAACACTTCAATTGCAGGTACTGCGTTTCCGACCTTGCATTTCAAACACTATTAGCACGTAGAGAGGAAAGCAGAGATGCTAGCAGATGGTACACGAGGTCAGCCTTGAAGGTTGAGGAGAAAGCATCAACGGAGGAGACGTAATTCGGCGTGCGTAGCAAAGGAGCATTAGCAAATCATCTCCTGACTACATTATTCAATGTACAACTCCCTCTGACTCTTATGTAATTGCGAATTTGTGCGGACAGCGAACGCTGCCTCCTCACAGACAAAAAGAGCAGTCTAGTGCAGAGCCGTAGGGACTAAAATAGTTTGTCATGTGTTCATTATCGCTCGCCCCTTATCCAGAAACATTCAACAGAAGAGGGCCGTCGAGAGGGTCCGTGCAAGCGAATGTGGGTGAGTGTGTGAAAGGAGGAGAATGAGAGACAGAAAAAAAGGAGTTTGAGGGGAAAAAAGGTTGTGGGATAGTGATAACTTCAAAAGGTTATTATTATTATTATTATTACTGCAGGCTGAAGCCTTGCTCTGGTATCCATCACGCTTTGATCATTATGTAAAGCTGTTGTGCTCGATGCCGGCACCGAATACATTACAGGGTGGTTAAACAGGGAGGGTGCAAGCAAGCAAACATACTCCAACACATCGACTCAGCTTATAAGCGTCTTCAGACTATATAATAACACACACACACACACACACCATCATCATTTCCAAAGGACAAAAAATAAATAAAGCCATAATCTCTGTGTGGCAAGTCAACAGGACAGGAGAAGTGGAAACGTTTATATTTAAAAATGCTACCCTACAACTATCACACTTGTAGA
This sequence comes from Craterocephalus amniculus, assembly GCA_036024015.1. NCBI lineage: Eukaryota > Metazoa > Chordata > Actinopteri > Atheriniformes > Atherinidae > Craterocephalus > Craterocephalus amniculus. Next base: position 7,285 of record JAVQJG010083128.1, on the reverse strand, counting down.
TCAGCATGCTCACAGACTACATGTCTATTTGGGGTCAGAAGGAATCTAAGAATAAAATGAAAATGTAAAGGATATAACAGCTTGGCTTTTGAGGCAAAAAGTCTGCAACAAAAAAGAATTTGTGACAATAAAAGATGCAGATGTCTCCAGTAAAATGCATTATGGGAACTCTTGCAAGATGTATTTTGATGTTTGCGGCATCAGTTTCTGCCACTGAAGCGCTTCAAAGTAAAAATATCAAAGGGATGGACTTTGACTGACAAGGTGTACACAGAAACAATCACAAAATCATTACTTTCTCATGTAGTCTAGTAACGTTTTAAGATGTATTCTCTACACAGAAATATATACTTAATGTTAGGATCATATGTTGTCTACACGTGCATGAATTGCTGTTTGTTTCCAAAGGCTAAATATACACTGCAGTTATTGTACCCTTCTGCTTGTTTGCAGGGCTGACATAATGATCGCTTTCATTATTCATCCATAATCTGGAGATAAAATTCCACATACATTTTGGGAAAGCCAACCGTAACACTTAATCTGCTGCCTTAAATGATTCAGTGGTGAGTAAAACGCAAATGCTGAAACACAACCCAAGATGCAATTATCCAGCATATAATCAATCATTCTAAAAGCAAGAAAGGAAACACAAAAATACACAGCACTGTGTCCTAAATCAACAAATGAAGTCTTTCGATGTCTTGTTTTGTCCAATCAAGAGCCAGTAACCCCAAAAAAGAAAAGCAGTGAACCTGTACACTTTTTGCAGGAAGTAACACATTGTAAGAATTTTATACCACAAAGTAGTCTAAATGTATCATTAGAACAGCAACATGTTAATTTTCTGCTAATTGGATAATCAATAATGTTTTTATCATTTTCTGGATTCCTTTAAGCCGTATGGACATCACGGTCAGAGGTTTATAAGTCATGGTCTAATGCAAAACATAGGCCCTCCTTACATCATTAGGAGTTTTGTACAACACATTATTACCTCTGTTAATAGAATGTTACTGTTAGGTCGATTGGGAGCTTAAGAGGGGAACCCCAGTTCAGAGGGCCAAGCCACCACTTTTAATTTTCCTCTACTAATCCACAATGAACTTGAAAACGAGCCATCTGTTCCTTCCCCCTACCTGGCCTATATTAGCCGGAGCACTGTCAAACTCTGGCTGGCTGCAAGAAGAAGGGAAAAAAAACAACAAACGCCTGAGCAGACGAATAAATGTCTTGCACTGTCATCATCACTTTCATGCAGCCGAGTGAATAAAAGCAATGCTACAGTAAAAATGGATCAGATAAAGAAGTCAGCTGAGGCCATCAACCATACACACTATTTTCCCCTGAAGGGATGTATATACTGGATTTGATTGTTATTATTTGACCTTCTGACCAGCAATGTATCCTGGTTTAAGTATCAGGGCCATAATTCAACAAAAGCCAGGCAGTAATAATGTTTTCAACACGCATAGGTGTGATGCCCACCCAGTTCAATACCAAGGACAGCGGTCGACGCTCGGAGAGCCTGACAGCCATGACAACAGATGCTCCACAATATGACAGATTCTTGCACGGATGCATCGTAAGCAGCGACGCAAACCTGCCCAGAATGACACTGCTGTTTTATTGCGAGGCTCCTAAGCCGTGGACAGCGAGACAGGGACAAGGACTAAACCCTCAGACAAGCATTTCGTCTTACCAGAGAGGTTTTTTGCCCCCCTGCAAGAAGAAACGGCAGCCAAATTTTCCACCAAATTGCATAATCAAAGCGCGTCTTCCGAGTAAAATGCCTCGCACGTACCTGCTCGTGTTGCGGTCGAGGCGCTCACATGTCCCGTCGCTTATTTTGGTCTGTTATTGTTGATATTGTTACAGTGATGGTCACCGTTATGTGTCTGCCAGCGCCATGTTATCATCGCTAAGTGGAGGACTGTGCGGTCCTGTGCGCTACATCCGGGCTGTTGGGGAGAGCGAATGAGCGCCGTCTGTGGTGGCGGAGAGGGCGGAGAGCACGCGGATATGTAGAGCACCTGTGCAGCAGAGCAGGTGCAACTTCAGCCAACTGTACCTGAAAAAAGAAACATTAAAAAGACGCCCCCCCAATCATTAGGTCTACTATATTTAATTTGCAACCGTTCACTACACTATTAAGGAGCATAAATATTACAAAAAATGCACACATTTAATATCGTAATTGTAATATCCTAAAGTAGCCTATAAGGTTGAAATTGTTGCTATATTAAATATAACTCATATGCATGTTAGTTAATTGTTAAATGGTTGAAATATTAGCTCAAATAAAATATTGAATTAATCATTATACAGAAATCATTGTGAATCATCCTTAAGTCATGAAAAAATGGTTGATTGGTAGCTATCTAATATTTCAAGCTAACTTACTGGCATTAGCTTAATGGATAAATTAATGGAATAGTTAGCTGTCTATCTAATGTTTCAAGCTAACTCATTTGACTATTAGTTTAGGGTAATACATTTTAAATAAAGCGTAAGGTTGTAGGCTATAGAGTTTAAAAGATAAATGAATGGGAAGATGCTCTTCTGAAATTAACTTGAAAAAAGAAATCGTTAGTTTTACTTGACTGTATTCCAAGTTATTAGCTACATGAGGATGCCAATGCTGTTTTAAGTGAGCCTCTCCTGGCATGGTATAAAACGGATAATCATGCCTTCTGATGAATATTTTCACGCTTGAACTCTCATGCTGCAAAAATACATTTGAATCTTTGGCGGCACAGGGTATTGAGGAAGAACAACATCCCCTGACCTCACCCTTTTTGAGAGATTGCTTTTTGAGGCAATTCTGGTCTCCTTCAATAGATACAGATAGTCCATGGACTTCCAAGTTCAATGAATGAGAGAACTGTTAAGGTAATATCGAAGTTGGATGCCTGTGTTGACATAATTTGATATGTGACTGGTGTAAATTTATAGTCGTTGTTATAATCTGTTAAACTGTTGTGCATAATAATTCAAAATATTATTCAGTGATTGGCCAAAAACGGCTGTTTCATTGTTGGTAATTTTGTTCAGTAATTTCAAATGTATAGTGTAGTCAGCTCCAACTTCATATGGCTAGCTTGACATAACAGAAACATGAATAAATAGTGTATAGTATCGTAGTTCTACTTTTATTCAGATTTCTACTTGCTTCTTGTTGCTGTAATGTCTAAATTTCTCAGTCCAAGAAGGAATAAAATATTTTCCTTTAATCACCGTGTTCCATGGTTATTTAATTTCTCAGAAAGTCTTTTGTAGCTTTTTCACTGACTGATATCTCTGAACAATGAACAATGAGATTTAATGATTTTCAATTACATTGTTGGCTAATGACTACAACACAATTTGATGTGATTGCATATATATTTGTCAATTGATAATCTGTCTATAAAGTAAATTAGGGAGGAATAGCTGTAGCTTCTCTTTCTCTGTGGTGTCCTTGCTATTTACACTGTATTTAGAATAGAAAATGATTTGGTCACAGATTGGTTTTGCCTTTATAACACTTGACAAAGTGACACATTTTTGCCATTTTTTAAGATAAAAATGTTTACATTTTTAAAAGCAGTGTTTCTTATACTACTGTTGTCATTCTACAGAGCTAATAATATTTATGCTTGAGTTTTTGGGTTTATTGTGAGACAAGCTGTTGCCCCAAAGCACAGAGGATACAAACAGTATGACAATGTCTTCCAGCTGTAACAGTGTCACAGCCCTCATTGATCTCCTATCTCAGTTTCTGACATGCTGTTTGTAGCACAGGGTTTCTCCCCAGACTACAGTAAGGGAATGTAGACGAGCATGTTTCAGTTTACTTCATTCTGACAGCAAAGTCATTTCTTAAGTCTTGACTGAGGAAGACAACGATACAGGACATAGAAAGCATCCATTATTATATCAAGTTTACTTCCTTTTGGATCAATGATGGCCGTGATACTATATATTGATTTTTTCCTCCTCTTGAAAAAAAAAATTCCCACTTTTATCCCCAACTGGTCAAATTAGACCCAAAACTACTACATATATTGAAATTCTCTGGATGCTGGGTGAAAATCGTTTACTGTATTGGCTCTTATTTGCAATGAGACTGTCCTTGCTGCTTGCCTTGTTAGTTTGTCACTCATGCACCCTCCAAGTACACCCATAAAACCCTCCTGGGAAATGTGAGCCCAGACTATAAGCAGTGGGAACACCCTTCAGCTCAGGACTATTCAAGGCTAAGCAACACTTCTAATGGGTTTACTGGGTGTACACATGTAGGCTTCACACATGGCCATGTGGGAAAAGGGGGGAGGGGCTGTAATCTTTCACTCCTATGTATGAATTTTAGATTAAGTCTGAATTTCAGGTGGAACAGCATTTTTTGTCTGAAAAGAGCTTATATAGAACAAAGACAATTTAGCTCTCTGTTACTCTTTTTGAGAAAAGTAACATTGTCAACTATATTTGTAGACATAAACAAGAGTCCTGTTTCTGTTCCCAACTTTTGGGTGCCCAGTTTCTTCTTAACTTTTTTTTTTTTTTTTTTAAGAGGTGATATTTCATATTTGGATTTGGAAGATAACAAGAAAATTGAACTGACACCATGAATATTTTCACCCCTGAAACCCATTATATCATAATAGACTTGAGGAAACTACTGCTTTACTGATCCATATCCATAACTGCTGTTTTTACTACTGTAAGATTGTTGATTAAGTGTGTTTACCGATTTCAGTGTTTCACTTTTTTTCTACTAATCTGCCATTTGGCAATGCACTGTGGTTGTTATGATCACTGTGAAGGTATCAGCTGACCAGAGAGAACAGGCAATCCACCTACCACATGACCATCATCATCCCCTCTGAGAGAATTTGGCATCTCCATCTAGTGGTGGATTGTGGGATTGCATCAGTTATGATTTGGTCATGACTGAAACATCAGTCAGAACATCACTGAGTGAATAATTCCACCCTTTGTGATATTACACTGATCTCATAGTCATCTTGATATGAACATGATTTGCATGAGAAATGCATGCGCAAACACACTTAAATCCCCACAAAAATATGCTGCTGTCCCCATGGCAACTGTGGCAATATCATTTTTTGCAACCTCCTTTCTCACTCTTAGTCCCTTTTACACACACTCTCCCTGAATTTAATATTTCATTCATTTTCTGAAGGAAATGGAGCATCTTTAGGCCTTAGTAAGCTACATGTTAGTAAATCCACTGTATTACATAAAATAAAAAAGAGGGCACTTGTAATGAGGATTACTTGGTAAGGCTGTCTTGTTTCACTGTGATCACTCAGTTCTTGTATATCTAATAAGAGAAAAATGGAGAGAAAGGAGAATGTAGAGGAAGGCAAGAAGGTTGCAGCTTACAATTATTGAAACAGGGCCCAGGGCTTATCAGGGGCTAATGCCTCCGTTGTCACTTTAGAAAACCCTGCTCCTGCCAGAATGCTCTCTTCTGCCTAACAGCAGCATGCCTCACAGTTCCCTCCTTTTTCCACAGCTCCCTCATTGGCTGAGTTGACAAAAGGAGATCTAGTGTGAGTGACATCATCTCTCCGTCTCCCATCGATCGGCATATGTCATGACCACATGGTGAACCTCCAGTCAAGAGGAGCCCTGTTGAAACTGAGCTGTATTAGTGGCATGTAGCATGTAGCATGTTTTTATTGGGAATTATTTTCATATGATTCAGTTGAACATTAAAAATGGTCGCTGAAGCAAGTGTTGCCATTAGAGACTAACAAACCAAACGGAAAACCAGCCATGACACCACATGCTCTGGATTGTGTCTTGGCGAGGAATATCCACTGAAAATATGCAGCCTGAGCCAATCAATTCCCAAGGATCTTTTGAGAAAGAGTCTTTTTGTGGTTGTCAAAAGCCTGGGGAATACAACCATATGGAGTGACTGTGTCAACATAACTGTATTTTTTACATAAAATAAGGATTCAGGGGTAAGACAAATATGCATAGCCATCTCTTAAGAGGCGATGCCTTCATTTAGGATTTCGATTAAGGGTTAAACTGCAAATATTATATGAAATCAAGCCACATAAGTAAATGTAGGAACATTAGAGGTACAGCTCTACTTTTAACAACAAGTGACACTGCTTTTTTCTAGTAAAGAGGAGAGACTTTTTTTTCAGTAGTGTAAGTCTATAACATTTAGCCAATGAAAAGCAATGTTATCTGGGCAGTATTGCTGTAACCTGGAAGATCTATGGTCATCTGGCAGGCTTTCCCAACAACTGTGCACCCCGCACAGTTGTTTGGCTTAGAATAAAAGGTATAGTTGAGAATTCAGCTTTATTTCAGCTTTGTGGGAGTTCACCGCTCGCTTACTTTTAAGCTCATAAACAAAATAGGTTGATAAAAGTCCCAGAAGTTTGAGTCAGAATTAGAAAGATGCAAAGCTCTCCTCAAATTTGGATAGCAGATCCGGATTGGACTTATCATCTGCAAGCTCATAACAACAGAATTTGTAATGAGATTCATCTGTATGGCGAATTTGTTGAGCTTTAAAATTCCATGGCATGATTAGTCAAAAATACTTTGTTATTGCTGGTCCGTTGTTTGCATTGTTCACTGTTCTCCAGAACTTAAACAGTCCTGTTGTGCATGAGCAAATAACAGGCATATTTCTATTTATGGTCAAATTCTGGAAACAATAAAAACCTATTTGAAAAAAGACATTTTTCTCACGTGACGGCTTGTAGATGATGAGCCATTAGGACTTAATCAGTCCCGATGCACAAATCAACAGATTCCAGTGCCGTCATACACAATGCCTGAGGCTGTGACTAAACTGTCCAACATGGCTCCAACCTTTGGCCCAATAAGCACCACTGGAGTTGTAGCTGGGGGTGGTCAGGCCACAAGGAAAAGTTTAATTAGAGATTGTCTGAGCGAGTGTCTTTGTAGCGTCTGAAAGGATACAAATATGATACAGACAACAACATTGCCTCAGTGGCAGACTGTTTCGACAGTCTGTTGAACCTGCATGGTGCATCTCATCATCCGTAGCATGCTTCTTTTGCAGCATGCAAAGACTTTTTAAATTTTGCTTTTGGAAATGTCTTAATTGATACTGCACAAGGTACTTCACATGTAAAGGCCCATTTATGCTCGACGCAGATGACGAATACGCACACGCACGGAAGGTTTCGTCCGTCTTCTGCGTCAATTTCGTGCGTTTTTGGTGCGTTTTCAGGCTCCTTGCGCATCCGTCACTCGACGCAGACGACGGAGTAATACCACCGGAAAC
>JAVQJG010083117.1:0-14610 GCA_036024015.1 Craterocephalus amniculus | reverse complement strand
AGACTCAGGTCAACTAGTCCAGACCAGAGTCCAGACCAAACATGGAGAAGCAGCTTTTAGCTGTTATGCTGCAAACAAGTGGAACAAACTGCCCGTAGAGATTAAACTTTCACCAAATGTAGAAACTTTTAAATCCAGGTTAAAAACGTTCCTTTTCTCATGAATCTATGAATTTAATCTTTTGAAGGATTTTGTATTTAAATTATTTTATTGTAATTCTTCTTGCATTTATGCTTTTAATGGTTTATGCACTTTGTCTTTGTCTTGTACCTGAAAATGTGCTGTACAAATAAACTTGCCTTGCCTTATTATTGACTTCAAACTGGTGGAGTGACACCGGCGATCAATGCGTCTGAAAAGGCATTTCTGTTCTCCCCCTACAGTGACCTGTCAATCACGTGAGGTGGCACCTTGGGTGTCCAATCAGATTTCAAAGGTCAATGAGATTTCCCCATCTAGCTCCATTGTTTCCTTCTTGACTGCCATGAGCTTGCGTTCAGGAGTGTTTGTTTTTAAATTCATGCCTGATTCTGTCCAGTATTGAGCACAGACAAGAGATATGACATACACTTAGTTTCTTTTGATTAAATGTAATGTACCAAATCAGGCAGGGACTGACCTTCAACAGTCAAAAAGGCCTGTGAGGTGTCGCAGCCCCGGATGTTACACGCAATGCAGGTGTACAGACCGCTGTCCTCCTTCTTCACTCGCTGGATTGTCAGGTTGTGCTGGTTCAGAATTACACCTGAAAGCAAACAGTCCACAAGTTTAGTCCAGTGGCAGCGGTAACATTTGAGTTAGTCGCAGACTGTGTAAAGCTGTGTGGTCCCACCTGAGCCCTCCACCACTGTGTAGTTGTTTTTGGTCCACACTACTTTCGGGTTAGGAGTCCCAGCGGCGTCACAGTGGAGAGTGATGGTCGCGCTCACGTTGACTTTTTGCTCAGTAGAATTACTACGGATCCTTGCAGCCTCGAGATCTAAAGTCAGAATGAAAAACACCCACGTAAAGCATTTTAAATTCCGCTAAAGGTGGTTAAATGCATTAAGAATCACATGCTGCATGTAAAAATAACCACACTAACTTCTCAGGGACAGTCGGCGGAGCAGGCAGGTTTTCTCGCTCGTCTTGATGTTCTGCACCTGGCAGGCGTACAGGCCCTCATCCTGGTCGGATGCATTGGGCATGTTTAGCTCCAGAGTAATATTGGTGCCGTGCATTTTGAACAGCGAGGTCTGCCACGGGGGCACCGGCTGCAGGGTGAGGGACTGACAAGGCTGCGCCTGCACAAACTGCTCTGACTCCGACACGTTGGTGACGACGAACCAGGCCAGGTTTTCATAGAGGAGCTTATCTGCTTTACACCTCAGAACCACATCGTCCTCCTTCAGGGGCTCGTCTGATGGTGACATACTCACCTCGAGGCTGCCTAAAAGGGACATATGGAAGCAAGAGTGGGACAAAAGACTCAATGATATCACTCTTGTGAAAACAGAATGGCAGCATAAGACAAACCAAAAATAGTAAAAGGCTCTCACGTGTCACTCGGAAAAAGATGATCAGAGAATCCTCTCCTGCTTTGTTGGCAGTCCTGCATCTGTACAGCGCGTGTGCTTCAGCCCTCTGAATCTTCAAAGTACTTGTGATTTTCTGGATAGAATAAGTCATATTTACTGTTGATCATTACAATGAATATTTCAGCTCAGTCTATGTTAAAACAACAAAAATAAAGGAGAAAATAAGAAGAAAAGAAAGAAATACCCCTTTATCAGGATCGACGCTAGTGAAGGTTTGCTCCACATGGTTGGGATCAGTGCTGTTGCTGATGTCTCTCCAACCCGTACACTTTTCCAGCTCCATGTCAGACTTAATCTGTCCCGACCTGGAGGATTAAATGAACATTTAAGAAAAGCTCAAATATTCTATCAGCTGAAAAACACATTTTAGTACATGACCAGGTCTTACATCTCACCTTAAGCTCTTCACATCATGTTTTTCCATTCATACAAATATTCATACAGTGCTCGCAAACTATAAACTTTACACTCACTATCAGGGCTAACATCAGGGACTACACACTCCAAAATGCTGCTATAGCTGCTTGCTGCTTCTTGGTTAGTTTAGTTTAGTTTAGTTTAGTGTTGTACTTTGTTTTTAATTTTTTTTATTTTTCATACTGTATGTGATATTTTTCGTTAAAATGTCTAACGCAGTGTTGATTGTCATGTTTTCAGACTAGATAATAAATCATCCAAACAATGAAGCATTTTCAGAAATATAGCTTTTGCATACGTTTTTCAGTCTTAGAAAAAGGAATTCCATTTTTAAGCAGCTTTGTTTTTTATAGCTGCATTCATTTTAGACAAGACAAAGTCAAACTTCTGTCTCATGAAATGAAAACTACTGTTTTCACACCAAACGTGTCAAGCTGTTAATTAAACTTTTTAAATGACTACAACTGCAAAAGTCAATTAAATCCTCCCCCATTAGTAGAGGAACTTGCTTATGCTCTGAAAGCTGCAAAATGAATGAAGGAATGTGAAGGCTGTGTTGGAACTTCTGAGGTAATTAGGTGTAAATTGTATTATGAGCTCACACGGTAGGACTCAACGATTGAACAAAGTTCTCCACATGATTTCTGCTAACATACCACAAACGTGCATCTACCTGCCTGAGCATTTTAAAGCCACTTAGGGGCTATGTCAGAAATGTCTGAGCTGTGAATCCTGTGTGGTCAGCTTTTTTGGGAGGATTGCACATTTATCCATTCAGCCATCAGTCAATCCAATTCAGCTGACAGGTAGCCAGCCCATCAATGGGCCAACAGGAGAGAAATGAGACAAACAACCCATTAAGAATCACCAATGACTTACTATTTGTGGGGTTTTTTCTGAGAGATCCCCTGCATGCATGGCAGGGACGTGCAAACTTCCCGAGGCCCAGGCTGGTGTTCACACTAACAGCCCACAGCCGTCCATCTGCACTGAAAAATGACTGTCTGCAGTTGCTGTGGTGCAGCTGGACATCTCTGTGCAGGTACATTACAGCTCTCAGAGGGAGCTCTCAGTTGTCTAGATGTATTCATTTCAGGTAAAATAATATACCATGATAAATCATTTTTTATCTGTGACTCATTGCTCTTTGCATTGGAGCTCACATGTAAAACAGTATAGTCACCAAACTTATGTTTATGTACAGAAAATCGCTCTGAGGTCTGAGAGCAGCACCATACTTTGTAAATGAGGTTTCTGCACAACGAAATGAAAAGTGAAACCAGAAAGAACCTGTGATGGATGCAGGACAATATACTGATTAAATATGTTCTCTTCGGGCATTTGATTGATAATATACTCAACAGAGGAAAGAAAGTGTAAAATAAGGGACGCAACTTCAGCAAGAACAAGTTCTTTTTTAAAAAGAGTGTGGCAGTAACAACAGGAAATGTGGATCAGAACTAAGGAAACATTCAGATGTGTATGGAGTAGATAAGAAACCTGCTGCTGGCCTCTTGGTCAAAGCAGCTACTCTCTCACACACACACACACACACACACACACACTCCACCTCCTTTCTATCAACACTCCTCAAATCACAAGAGGAGTCACTGAGCAGGCTGTTGTGTAAATGTCCAGACTCCACATTGTGTGGACAGAGCTGATATCTTAAATGACTGAGCCGGAGAGCACAACCATTGTCGTGCAACTTTGTGATTGTGCAGGATTAGTGAGGACATTCAGACCACGGGGTAATTTATGTCCATCTAAAAATGGACATTGTGAGGAGAATGAATCACATCCGCTGATCTGCATCAGGGTCAGAGTGCGCTCTCATTGTCTCTTCTCTTGTTTTTGTCAACATCACGAAAGCAGCTATTCCTCTCCTAAATCAACAACATGTTGACTTCAAGTGAGTTGAGAAGCATGTGTCCGCAGGTGAACACGAAGAAGGAACACACACACACACACTGTTGCAGAAAGATGACCTACTGAAAAGCCTCTGGGCAGTCCTCTTTAGACATCCACTGCCACTGGATGTGTGCTGGAATGGGAAATCCACCGGCAGTGCAGCTCAAGGTGTGGCTATCGCCGTACGGGTACACAGTGTTCACAGGTAACTCTTTCTCATATATATGAGAAGGCACTGTGGAAAAAAAGTGCAGATTACTAATCTCTGTTTCCTGCCAGCTCAGAATAAAAAAGTTTGGTGACTACATACCATTAACCAGCAGCTGGATAGAACGTCTCACTTCCTCTTTGGTGATCTTATTGCTCACAATCACAGTGTAGTTCCCTGAATCGTTCCTTCTGACTCCGTAGATGGTGAGAGTATTACTCCTCTGTCTTATTCTATAGTCCTCCTTCAGTTCTTCGCCATTTTTTAACCTGGGTAGAATAATGTGAAAAATCATCAATAACATGCAATATGTTGCACATTTTTAAAGCTGTAGTACATATGAGTAAATGATATAAATTCAGTACAGTGTAAAACTATTAAGCCACCCCTTTTTTATATACTTGCCTTTAAGGAGCTTAAGCTTTTTAAGGGTCAATAAAAATATTTCTTTTTACACTGGCTGCTTTTTTACGCGTTTCCAGTCCAGCTCTTTAATCTGAATATTCTCAAAGTAATGTGTTTTTGTTTGTTTAGCCACATAGCACTGACCTGTTAAGCATGCATGTGTTTGCATGTGAAAAATGATCAAAAAGCCCATGTTAAATGCTAACTTTTAGCACTTCATTGCAAACACCTTGTTGCAAAGACTAGAATTTGTTCACATTCCTTTAGACAGACATACCTGCGAAAAATACCAAAGGTAACAGTTTATGAAGCAGAGGAGTCAGGTCCTACAAACGACAGGACATAAAACATCCAGCATCCAGCCTCATCATATTGGTCAATAAGCCATTTGTAAGGACAACAAATAGAGAAAGAAGATTGGCGTATGCTAAATGACACCAGAACTGAAAAGCAGTTGCAACAGGTGTAAAGGGGGGATAAATCCTTCCCAGGGCACTGAGCTCAACATTACAGTACTAGCAACCAGTATCCAAATAAAAGCTTTGGAAAATACTTCAAGAAGCCTGGAGAGCTATTCATAAAGACTTTTTACAACAAAACTTGTCCAAGAAGGTGCAGACTGTGCTGAAAAACAAAAGGTGTTCCTACCACATATTGACTTCTTGCTCTATAATATATGAATCCATTCATTTTTACACATATTTCAGTACATTTCTACACAATTCCTATTTTCCTGGTGTTAATAAAAATGAAATTAGGAGTGGCTAAAGACTTCTGCCCAGTTTTGCTGCAGATTGTCCATCTGACCAACAAGCTAGGGAAACCACTTAATATAAAACTTTCCCCACCGTGCTGGAGACGTACCATTTAATATTGGGCTCAGGGTAGGCTGAGTACTTCACAGGAATCACTGTAGGTGTTTGATCTGCCACATTTACCTCCAAAACCTTTGGCCAGGACTCCTTCACATCAAGAAAAGGCTTTTCTGGGAACAGAAAAACAAAAAAAAAACCTTAGAAAATTACATTGACAATATTCTAATACTCTCTTTTATAACTTTACCAATAAGAATTTGCTTTGGAAAACTCATATCATAGAAGATAAAGAGAAACCTAATCATACTGTAGCTTACAAAATGACCAAGTCTCCTGTTTTCTTACTTAAAGTAACATAGAATCAGATCCATATTTCTGACTGTCCAAATAAGGACTGAGGGTAGAGAGTTTTGGTTTTAAAAAAAAACTTCACTGTGAAGAATTTTTATAATGTCCAAACTTCTGCAAAACCTTAAAGATGGAAAAGTACTGACCAGAATGAGCTATCAGACATGACATGATTATGATTCCAACTAAACATATGCACATATGCATTACAACTATGGGAACAGTTTGGATCACTTAATATCTATAGAAAAATGACGACATGCCCCATGCTTCAAACAGAGGGTCTTAGTTTTTAAGATTAGTGATTAGTGCTTTTCCAGTTTTAGTGACTTTCTAAAGGCATAATTGGAATTGGAACAAAACGTAATTCTAACAGGTGTTGTTATGTAAGATGTTTTCGTTGGATTCACCATAAACTTTAACGTTAGCCGAGGCACTTTTCTCCATCTGCCCGCTGGACGCAGTGCAGGTGAACTCTCCGGTGTGATCCACGGTCACGTTCTCCACGATGAGTCTGCTGAAAAGCTCCAGAGACTTCCACAGCTTGTTCTTGTGAGGCACCGTGTAGGTTGACTTGGAACCGCTGTCTAAATTCTGGCATAGCAAGAAAAAACAGATTACATGTGATCCCAACAGAGGGATTATTGTGGTAATAATGTATGGTGTTTTTTTTTTTTTCTTTAAAGAAATAAATCATCCTAATATAAGCAGTCAGAACATCAAAAACCCATCTGAGAACCTTTGCACTTTGACCTGAGCGGGGCGGATAAGCTGAAGGATTCCTGAAATCAGGAAGTCACGAATATTTGCAAGAACAAGAGGATGTGTGACACAAGACTTCCGGTGTCTCTATGTTAGCTCAATGAGTCAAAAAGGCTGACTTCATTAAACGTATAAAAGTCCTGGGCACTGACCAGCGTCCCACCAGAGTGCGTCCAGTTGAACTCAATGGCCACATTGAGCTCGGTGTGGGCAGTGCAGATGAGCTCCAGACGCTCCCCCACAGACAGCCTCTGTTGTGCGGGGGTCAGGGTGAGGTCATAAATCTTGTATCCTGAGGAAAAGGGAGGTCAGGCACGGCAGTCAGCGGACAGCCTATTGTTCTCCGGAGACTACACACTAGCACAAACTCGGCCCCTCCTTCACCTTGTCGCAAGCTCACTCTCCTCAGATCTGAAGTTTTCTACTGTACTAGACTTATGCCTGAGTTGAATCCTATAACTTTGTTCTACTTACCAACAACAGCCACGATGTAGAGAGGAGACTTAAAGGTCTCGTTTCCGATACGAGTGTGGCAGGACACGACGCCAGCGTAGCTGATCAGATGAGAGGGAACGGTGAAGCCCGTCTTAGCATCCCACACGAAATCCTTCCCATCAGGATGGAGCTCCTTGATTGGATACTTCTGACAGACACAGAAATAAATGTCATAGGAGCAGGAAAAAGAAAAACATAAGGAAAAATATCAGAACATGTAACCTTAGCAGAGTTTCTGTGAACTGATGTGTTAGCATGAGACATTTCCTTAGAACGCACCATTCACCATGTTAACGTGAAGTCATCTGAGAAACACTCGAATAATCAGGCATGAAATTAAAATATGTTACTGAAACAGATAAATAACAAATGGGATCGTATCTTTTCCTTGCTGAAAAGCTCTACAGCCTCAGGAAGATTAATGTCCCACAGCCTGTATGTTTCACATGGAACAGGGATGTCCAGTTCCAGGTATCAAGAGCCTGGGGGTTTTAGATCTTTCACCTGAATTAGCTGCTAAGGAGATCCATTTCATATCAGCCAAGTGGGTTGGAGCAGGGAAACATCTAAAACCTGCTCAATGGCACTCCTCAAGGACTAGAGTTAGGCGTCTACTGAAGACTTAACACTGAAGGAACCAATCCTGACTCAGCTCAGGTTGTGCACGTGCATTACGAGGAACAATAAGTTACTGAAAATGTATCCTTCTGCAATAATGGGGACTGTGATTGCATGTATGTGCTAAAAAAAAAAAAATGAGTGGAAATGCCAGATTGGTAACCTGTGAAGGTAAACATGAGCAAAAACTTAAAAATGTCTAATTTTAATGAAAAGTTAGATCTTTTGGGGGATTAATAACTGATGGAGTTGCTGTCATAGCTTGTGCTCTACAGAAATGACCCCTTCATGCAAAACTCTTTGAACGGATATTAAGAGGCAGAAAGAGCTCCTTACAGTGTTGAGAGTAACGTTAAGATCCTCCACCGAGCCCCGGCATGGTATCACCACACGCTCGCCTTCACGGATTAACACCACCTCATATTCCTTCTCAGATGGCACAAACGGCACTTTGTAATCTGGAATGGAGCGCAGGCACAAACATTTAACAAACAGATACACCATTTAAGTTAGCGACTAGAAAAAAGGAGTGAAATTTGTCCTAATATGGCTTCTGCAGGCAGGTGTCAGGAAGGATTTGGATCTGATAAAAACAGATTATTCGTAATCAACTAACTACTATTTAAAATGGTTTGCTCCCCCTCCTGTCAGCAAATAGCCCCGTATAGCTGCTTGTGTTTGAATGTCTATTTTGTTTGTTCATTTTGTATTTCATAATTGTCTCTGGCATGATTTAATATGTCTCTTAGAGTAGGAGCTGCTCCCTCCAAGCAGATGTCTTCAGGGGAATAACAAACATTATTTTCTGAGAGAGAATTTGCTTTGGATTTTTTAAAACTGTGGACTTTGATGACCAAACTCTGCCATAAAAGCCATTTTGGAGACCTCACCTGGGCTGATTGTGCTAAACCCTGTCTTATTTGGTTCTGTTTCTCTTTGTCAAAGCTTTTCCATTGATACTTACATACATTGAATTATTGCAAAGAGATATTCGTATTCATCCAAAAACTTTTAATATTTCTGCAATTTTTCTTTAGTTGCCCTAATACTCTTCTGTACATCAACATAACAATAAATATACCCCTACTATGACTACACACCTTGTGGTTGTAAAGATAAAGTATGGATATGCAATTTTCAAGCAGAGGCCTAAAGACCAGGCCAGGGCTAAAAACATTATTTTGAAAAAGATTTTAAAAACAAGAGTTTTACCATGGACAAACACATAAACTGCAGCTGCAGTCTTGCCATCTTCGATTTTCATGTCTTCATAATAGCACCGGTACTGTCCAGTTTCACTGACAGTTGCGTTGATGATTCGAAGTGTCGTGCAGAAGAGTCCCGACCCGCTGCAGTCGCTCATGGAGATGTGAGTGCTTGTAGGAGGCTTCAACCACTTCAGGAGCTGTCGACCTCTATGGGAAGAACCCACAGATGGTTGTACTGTGAATACTCAGTGTATGGATGGAAGATGGTGAGATCCATTCATACATACCTGCATGTTAACTCAAGGTTGTCAGATTTGTTCATCCTATAGGTGCCATAGATGTTAAGTGTTGGTGGATCAGGATTGAACCGCAGTTCTTTGGCTGGAGGAATCAACAGTTCAGGTCAATTAATGAGGAATAACTTGATGTACAAAGTGGTCAAAGATTAATACTGTTTCCAGAAACATTAGTGGAGAAGCTGAAACTGAAAGTATGTTATGGACAAAGACTATTTCCAGCACAGGGTGTGATTTGAAGCTGGGTTTTTGGCTACATAGGGCCATTTTTCCACTGCTGCAGAAAATGGCGGAGCAATGTCAAAACAGGAAGCGGAGGAAGATGGGCCGGGTCAGACTCAATAGTCCAGCACAGTGTGGCCTAGGTGGGGTTCCTGTTTCTGAGGATACAGGCTGCCCACCCACTCCCTGTGAGGCCCTAAAGCATATTGTATTGGAAGAAGAAAAAAGGAAAAGAACTTTGTAGTGAGTGATCAAGAGGGATCCCATGCAAGCCCTTCTCAACATAATTTTACGACCCCTGAATAAATATATATCAGGCCTTATTCCATAGCTAAAGGAAAGAAAAAATGATAAATTTCTTTGTCAAATAAGCAAGGATTTCCAACATAAAACAAGTGAAATGCCAAAGTTTTTTAAAGTTTTGATTATTATCAACACATAAGAATTTCAGAAAAACCACCAATGGTATGTGACTAATCCAAATTTCCTTCTTTAGCAGGTCTAAAAGCTCAGAAGTCGTGAAAAAACTATCAACCCGAAACAAGAAAAAAAAGGAATCTTGCAACTCCTGGTCTGGTTACATAAGATAAGATCAATTATACAATTAATCAAAGGAAACTTTAACAGTCTAAATCTCTAGAGCTGTGTTGAATTCTCAAAGTTTTTTAACATTTACCAAATTGTAAAAACTGCATGGAAGTGCATGAGAACCCAGTCAAGCTGACAGAAAACAGACATTTCAAGCTATTTATGAGTCTCAACTTATTAAATTGTTTCAAAGTACATTATGATCACAACATTACCAGCAACAAAAGTTGTTTCCAAAATGAAGATAAGGAATGGAATGACGGAGAGTGCCTGCGCCATCATCCGAGAGAAGGTAGGGACAGAGTCCTCATCAAAACCCAATTAAAAACGATACAATGGCAGTAAAGAAAAATGTCCTACTGCCTCCTTGCTTAATCCATTGACCAGTGAGGTTTTATATTCCACTTCAAAAAGAGTTTGGAAGTCATGGAATTAGTCAGCTGATGTGACTGTGCGGCGTGTAAAGTGCGCCTGTCCTCATGGAGCTGCTGCTGCTGAGGATGCAGAGACGCGCTTCAATGAGCAGCCCGCAGGGGAGGAGCGTCTGTCACGCTGCAAAACCAGCCAGACCTAGTCCAGCCTCAAGTTGTTAGAAGGACAAACATTGAACTTTAGTCACAGTTTTGTAGGTTAACTCTTTCAGTTTGTAGCGAAGTAGCTAATGCTAATCCCGTCAGACTGTTGTAAATAAAACGGCTGAATTATCAAGTGACAATTATCTACTTAGCCTACAGTGATGATTAAACCTGATAAGGTTTAGTGTAGCCTACAGGAAAACTTGAACAGTAAAGTCAGAACAAATAAGTCAAAACAAGACACACTGCGGAAAAAAGTATTTGTGTTTACTCTGTTAAATTCTCCTGTTGGTTAATTGAGTTGGGTGGGATGGTCGCACTCTCCAAACGTAATGAGTGAAAAGGAAAAATAAAAAACAACAATATTGCCTTTTTTACACTCTTATTTTACACTGTCAAGCTTGTGAGTTACAGGTATTGTTCTTTTCATGCTGCTCAACAGATTTGGTGTGATCCTTTTTGTCATTTATTTTCATTTAAATATTTACTCACATTTATCTTTCTTAGTAGAAGTGCTGTGACATTCAGACAGCATTATAAGCTGAAACCAAAGAGGAACTTCCTCCTTCCTGTGGCTTTCCAAGAAACCATCTGTCAGGAGAAGAGAAAGCTGCCATAAGCTAATCATGCCCACACTTCTCACTTCTTTATCTAGTTGGATGCTTACACATCTTAGAAAGGATGCTTTTGACCTTTGCTGCTATTCCCTCCCTCTGCTCCACTCTATCTGCCAGCCACGCGCACCTCATCAGTCCACTCACCTGCCTCACAGCTGCAGTTCATTGCAATCAGGCCTGCATATAAGCCACTCCAGCACCTTCACTCACTGCCAGATTGCTCCTCTGCAGCATGCGAGACTCTCCAGCGTTCAACCCCTGTCTGATCTCCCGGTGCCGACCCTGCCTGTTCTTGACCAGCCATCCCCGCCTGCCTCCCGGTAAACTCACCTGCCTTCTGTCCTTGACCTTGTGCTCTGCCTCAGCGTCTCTGGTATCTGCCTGCTCGTATGGTTTTGACTCCTCCGCCTGGCCTCATCTCTTCTCCTGCCTACTCCCAAACGGTTCCTCCAGTCTCCACTGACCCCCCCACCTGGCTACGACCCACTGCCTGTCTCCGGCCTTTCTGCAGCTCAATCCCCAGTAAATAAACGTCATTACAAACTGTTCCTGTGTACTGCAATTGGGTCCAAACACCACCCGTTTCACCCTTCATTTCCCACCTTGAAGCACATCAAAGACATTTCATTTCCCTTCTTTTGTTACGGACATGTGAATGTGTTTGAAAGAAAAAGTAGCAAACAAGGTCGAGCAAGAGAAACTGGGAAAGTAATATCATCCACTTCATTGCAGGCCCCAAATGACTGAGTGTCCTCAGTGCGGTGGTGTGTGGCGGATTTTAATCAGCCTTTCACCTCAGCTACAGCATGATACGCACCACAGGAGCAGTGGTGCCCAGAGACACACAACTGACAGAGGAACTCCTAATGGCACTGAAAGTGGCCAAAATGCAGGACATCAATTATCAATAGAGGCTCAGCATGAGCAATGTGCACTGTGTGGCAACTCAAACAACAAGAGCATCTGAAAGTGACTGCACCCTTGCAGGGCAAATGATTACAAAAATAATTTTAAAGACCGATTACCACCTGTTGCAGAAACCAAATAATGTTTGTGAAGCACTTTCCATGTGAAATCTGAGCCTTGTGGAATCGACACACTCAAACAGACAAACATGAACAGAATCTGTAACTGTACTTGCAAAATTCCTGCTGGATAAAAAAAAAGTATCTGCAATGAGGAGCCATCACAAAGCAGTTGCTGCAGCAGCTGCTTTGCAGTCACCTCAGACTGTCGCCCATGCAGGCATTTCCCCACACAGCACCAGCTCGCGCCTTTCAAATGATAAATGATACTTGGCTTCTTTCATTCTCAGACATTTCTGCTGGAGTGACAGCTGAGGAAACACAAAGCATCCGGGGCTGCAGATATGCAGGAAGCTGTGGATGTGCAAACGTTTGGCCTTATTGTTGCTGTTTTTCAGAAGAAAATTAGGATATTCATTTTCCATAATACTGTCACCATTTATTCAGTGTAGGTTTTTCCTTCAGCTTGGAGCCTCCTCCTGCAAAGATATTATTGTATCCACTGAAGTTTGTATTTTTTACTTCACCAGATTGTTTCTAACTTTAATAATCAATATGATAGGCAGTGTCTCACATAGGAAACACTATTGATTTAATTATTTTGTGTTGTTGAGATGTCACATAATTCATGATTAAGAATCTGTGGTTAGACTAAAATTTTACTGGAACAATTCCTCAAGTTTTCCCTTAAGGAATGGGCAAAAATCCAAGTGGCAATTTGATGTGACAAGCTCTGAGAAACTACTTGCAGCTGATTGCAACAAAATATGAATCTACAAAGTTCTGATTTTAGGGTAATATGTTATTTTTTCCTGTTTCTTGTTTGCTTCAATAATGCAAACCCTTAAATGATCCATTTTGATTCCAAGTTGTGAGGCAACAAAATGATGCGAAATCTTGCAAGGCACTGATCTCATGATAATGAACAAATTATTAGTCACTACATGACCTTCAGCCTCCAGTATAAGTAAGTATAAGTATTGTATGAGACTATAAACAAACTACTGTATATAGCTTCTATGTTGGGTCATACTGTATGCCTTTTTTTTTTGCAACCAACCATTTAATTTTGACATGTTTCCTCTCAGAGTGGTCAGATGCTGATGCAGCTTCAGTAATTATTTTCAGTTAAATAGCTTCAACTGAAAAAAAAATATCTTTTCCTATGATTAGAAAATTGCCTACAATAAAATAGAATATTTAAATATAAGAATTTTTTAAAAAAGCTTTGAGCTAGCTTGGAAAGTGCATGGGTTGTAAAGTATTTGCTTTTACCAATTTTTTCTTCCAGGGGTCACTTTTGCACATTGTAAATGATATTGTGTGCTTTAATATCAAGTAATTCTGTGTCTCCTCCACATGTTTCCATATTTAAATTCCCTTTTTTTGTAATAATAATGCTTTGAAAATATTATTCGTACATAAATAGATTCACAGATGCTTCTGCCTGTACACTCGTGCTGGCAGCCACAGGGTCGGACACATTACAGCATCTTCAGGGAACAACAGGCACATTTTGGTGGCTAATACTGTAGTTTTCTCTGCCAGAGCCGTTTTGTAAAGCATTATTTCTTTTTTAATGCCTTAACCCTGTGGTAGATTTCTCTGGTGTGAATACAAGTGTTCTGGATGATGATGGCGATAATGGAAGTGAGAGTATGCTGACACTCAGCTGCAGTATACACTTCACTGCAGCAGACGGCATATGGTTAGAGATTATCATGTCTCAATATTTGTTGACCTTGATTTGAGCATCTCCTGCACCTCATACATAATTAGTATTGGTTGATTTCTGTATTCCCTCTCAGTCAATCTAACTCAGGTGCCAAGTGGGAAGTGTCAAGTCCTTATCCAGCCTTTCTCCGTTGTAGCAGGCTGAAGAGTGGGGTGTGCAGTCCACTACATTGTTGTTGAAGAGCTAGCAGGCTGGTGGCTGTCCCACTGACTCACTTAGCTGATCGATAGCTAATTCCCCTTAAATAATCAAGGGGGTTCTGCAATGGGATGTGGTGGGAGGTGTGATAATTGATTACTTTTGCTTTACATTTTCCCCAGTGAGCTCACTCTGTACGATACTCTGCCGCTTTTTCATTGAGCTGTGGAAGAAGTTGCTGAGGCAAGCACCTTCCTTGCATCACATTTGGTTGGGACAAATGCGCAGAGGTAAATCTCTTTGCCAGGGAATTTATGTTTGACTACATGTAGTAAATGCATATCTGTGTACTTTCTTTAAGAATGAATTTAGCCATGATGTTATCATTTCAGGAATATGATAAAGGATTTCCATCTTCTCTTATTGTCTTCAGCATTACACATGTTGCAGTTTGAATATGTTAGAGGGATCAGAACAAAATAGAAGAGGGCCTTAAAAACATTTACTCACCAAGTTGGCAATAAATCTTAATAATTGTAGCGTTAAATGCCTCTTCTAATTATAAAAGCCAACGGAGCACCACCCACCTTTATATTTACTTGATTTTAGGCCAAGGTGAGAAGACCTAACTATAAATTAATCAGTCTCTG
>JAVQJG010083077.1:0-22056 GCA_036024015.1 Craterocephalus amniculus | reverse complement strand
GGAATTTCTGCACCACTGCCTCTGAAGGATTGTGCAGCATAATTTTTTTCCTCTCTGCAGCTTTCTGCAGTTTTAGTAAGAGTGAAGGTCCAGTTTCACTTCCAGCAGCCTTAGGGTGTTTTTTGATTTTGTACTTTTCAGTGAATTCTCTTCGTATTACACTTGAACTGATATTTAAATGGACCATTTGTATGATTTGAGCTGTTATTTGTCCTTTTTTACTGTGTAAATAAAGCTGTTGATCATGCCAAAGTGTTTTTAATTGTCAAAATGTCTTCTTCAGATTTATTCAGCACACAAAAGAGGGAATAAATGCTTCTGGCTCACCTGTTTATTCATAAGTATGTATATGAGAGGGTTTATGACGGTGCTGCTTTTGGCCAGTAGAGATGGGACAACGCTGGCCACGGGGCTTATGATGTTGGGCGGGCCGAACGTCGCCATCATGGCCACAACACCGTAAGGCATCCAGCACAACAGATAGCAGGCTGCTGTGGTCAGAACCATAAAGAGTATGTGGTACTCCCTCTTCCGGGCTGCAGTCTTTCGAATCTTTCCCACCTGTGGGACATCAAGAGGGGAAAAAAGTTAATAAAAGCTTTCTTCAGTGATCGTTAACACTTGTTTTATTAAATGGTTCACTTTACTTGAAGGAGTTTTGGACAATCTTTTTAAACCATCTGTTGGTCTTTTTAAACAATTTATTTAGTCATGGAAATCTGAGAAGATTAGTTCTGCATTTACAAAGACTTCATTGTGAGCTATCTCATCCCTGAGGCATGAAGGACAAACACCTTCAGAGTTACTCGAGCTTTTCCCTGCTGCATTGTGCAGTTGAAAAGAAAGTGGAAAAATAAAAAAAGCATGCATATCCGCTCTAAAAAATATTAACACATTAATTACCCCATGAGATACATTAAATGAAGAATATGATGTATGAAGTCAATCACTGAAATCGAGGTTGGTCCATACAGTATAAAGTTGATTATTGACTGAATTTCCTACATTTTACCTTTTTATCAAACATTCATTACAGCTGAAACAGATACAGATATAATGTAGGTACAGCCACATGCTCACAGGGATTCAAGGATCACAGCAGCTCGACACAATGTCTGGCCAAAACAAATCGCCACCTGGTTCCAACTAAGCAAATGAGACCCTCGGGTGAAAAGTCCTGCAGAGAGGAATATATAGCAACAGACACATATTTAATCTGAAATGATGTCACCAGTAGTGTCTTATTCATTAAACCACTGTATCTGTATTCGTGTAAAAGAAGTTACTTTTCCAGAAGGGTTAAGTTATTGCTCTTAAGCAAACAAACAAAACATTTAAAGAGATAACTGAAATGACTTAAACTGGGTAAAGAACTGCTCGGCGCTTTTGTAAGACCTGAAAGTAAAGTGGCGGGCAAAATCTCAGAGGAAGAACTGTGGTCAGATGAAAATACCTTAAATGACTGTAATCCCCTGCAGTCCCTCATTGTTTGCTGAAGATTTGTGTAAATTAACAACAGCAGCCAAGGGAATGTTTAATGATGACTGAGGGAGGAACTCTACAGGCGAAATGTGAAGAGAGGGAAAAGTTTTGGGCTGAAATAGATGTGAAGCATTTGTAGAAAGCATTTATCACTGGGGCTAAACGAGGGGGAAAAAAGAACGCTTCAGTTTGCAAGTGGTCTGATATGTATAAATTTACCTTCTTTTGGACTATTGAGCCAGTTAGGGAAAGATAATTGGTGGATAAAGCCCTCCACACATCATTCTTGGCATATTTTGTACAATCCTGTAGGCACAGGGCTGCTTCAGTTTGTATGGTGCAGACTTTAATGGAAGATCTTAGCAAAAATGAAAGCATTTCTAAATGGAAAGAGAAGCTGTGGCACTAAATGGGCATGTAGAACAGATGCCACTGCAAATGCATGCCTTAATCAAAGGTAAAGGTGGTTCAGTAGAATATCCGATTGTTTTGGCCAGACAGTTTTCAATGCATAAGAAGTACAGGACCAGTATACTCAAAAGCTGCTTCATGGACATTTGAGGGTTATGCATTTTTGTTCTTCAGCTTCCAGCCTGAGGAAAGTCTGTAGTTGATTGAAGTGTAGCAATTGTGATTTGAAAGCTGTTTCCATGAATTCATTTCATGAGCAGCTTCCATTACCAGTTAAACAAGCCGTCCTTAGTCTCCATAACCAAAGCAAATCCGTTAAAGAAACAGCATGAATGTTACGAATGACCAAATCAGTTCTGAGAAACATAAATAAATATCTGACATCCTAAGTCAGACTGAAAATCCACAGAAGACCACAAGATTGGGTAATTACAGGATCATTTTCATGAAGAAAACATTGAAAGATACTCTCCAGGATGTAGATCTATCAAACTTTAGACCTAAAAAAGACAGAATAAACTATGACCTATTCAAGAATGATGGAAAAAGAAAACACTGTTTAATCACAGATCATTACTCCAAAACAGATCATCTTTAAAAAAATTGTGGAGGTAGTGTATTGGCAGTGACATGCAATGGTACAGAGTCACTACTGTAGTGTTTATTAGCAGTCTTGCAGAAAAAGTACTTCGCTTCACAATAAAGATGCCAAACATTACAACTGTCCTTTAAAATTCAGTTCTTTCATATAATATTTAGAAAAAAAAACAAAATTGAAGTTCAAAGTCTGCATCTCGGTTAACTTTACATTTAAACAGGTTTATTTCAAATCTGTTGTGGCTGCTTCCAGAGCCAAAAATGGTGAAAGTGTCCTAATTGTCCAAATACTTTTGGCTTTAATTCTATTTGTGGTTGTTAGTGTAGGAGAGACGACAAAAACTCTTTAAAAAAACTCTTAAAAGCCCAGATCCCAAGATAAAACATATGTGAACTGGTGAGAGCACTGCCTTCTGACCAATTGTTCACAGAAAAAAAAAAAAAAATGAAGACATCAGTGCACAGATGGTGAGAGAGCCCCTGTCTGACTCTCTTAAGATCCATTGTGCTGTTTTCCTCTGTGTGAGGGAGGCATCATCAGACAGGAATCCTTAATTAGTCTAAAACAGACTGAAACTCAAAGTTTGTTCCAGCTTACAAATTTGGAACTTTGTTAATTCCTTACATCAATATATTTAACTATGATCAATGAACCACGAAAGCATTCCTGTTGTGCAATGTATAGTGAATGTATGCAATTTATCAAATTAGTCCAAATGCATCAAAATGTTCAGTAAAACTAAATAACTGGACAGGTTTAATTCTTTATTTAAATGAACTTTCACGGTGTGGGTGATGAAAAATCAACTTGTCATTTATAATCAGCCCAGCAACTGGTTTGATTACATCTCTGTTTGTTCTTTATTAGGGGCAAATATAATTCAACATCGCCAACATTTCAGCTGTCAGAATTAATACTGACTAATCTTTCATGATTCTCAAGAATACACCTTAAACACACTAATTTGATCGAATACACAAGCATTAATCCTGCTTTAATTGCATGACAGTGATAGCGATTGGCTGGATTCTACATGGTTGTATTTTCCTCCTGCTTTAGTTGCAGCTGCTGCTTTTCACCCAGTCAGGAATACATGATTGTGATAATCATCGTCTCCACTCATTTGATGTTGAGTATTGTGTAGAGAAAGTGTTGATGTGAAGAGGCTGTTCCCACCTCGTTCAGAGAGTTTCAGAGACTCCACGCGGGTCAGTTCTTTCTCACAAATTAATATCAGACTCTGACTAACTTTAATGAGAATCGTCCTCAATTTTAAAAACCCTCCTGCAGAAATGAGGCAACACTGGCTCCCAGCTGAAACCCATTCGCTTCCTCTGGGGAAGTTCTGAAGCTATAAAACGTCATAATCACCATGGTAATGGTAATACCATTGTAATTTTCTTCTCGGTTTGGGGTACCTTGGCAACAGATTTAAAATAGTCTATATAGAGTTATTCTGGGAGTGACAGATTCAATCTCTTTTTTCACTGCAACTCCATGAAATCAAGTGCTGTTGCATGTTTCATAGACCTCTGATATGATTCAGATATTGTTAGTTGTTACAGCTCCCCCCAAACCCAACACCCCCACCTGTGTGTGTGGTTGTTGACTTTACAAAGCTCTGATGTTTATGCATGTGTTAGCTTTGGGCATTTGTGTTCCCAGCTAAATCCGTGTAACTGCAGCTTGTAACTGTGTGTTTTTGGGCGACTCAAACCTTATAATTGATTTCCTATAATGGCTTTGTTGTTTCTGAGCCAGAGTATATTACAGCCCATGCCGGACGACATGGTGTAACACTATTCTGCATGAGAATTTAGTACGATTGAAGTAAACCGTCAGTCTACTTTCAGTTCCAGAATGAGGCTGAGCAACTTTTTTAATCAAGCCTCGTTTCCCTTTTGTTTACAAGCAACTAGACTTTTTTTTTAAAGTTTTTACAAAGTGGCCTTGAGCAATAGTTTTCCAAGTTTTCAGAGAATCTTTGAAACCTTGCTCTTTCTTCTGTTTCCAGTGTTGTGTCAACAAACAATACACAACTTAGCAGAGACTCATTTTTAGATTATATCTTGAGTTTGTTATCACTCTTGTGCCTTAGTTCCAACAAACCAAAAAAAATAGTGCTCATGACGATGCAGTTTGACAGATTCAATATAGTGAATACTGGGTGAAAACATAACATGATACTGTATGCAGTGTGTCCTTTCAAACTTTGGAGAAAAAAACGTGGAGGGTATAAAGAAGAAATAAAGATCTAAAAAAAGACCTTTCTTTTCCTCTGTTGTTCCCCGACGGTGGAGCAATCAAACTGTCTGATCCACAGAGTCCTTATCTACTGTTAAGAGCAAGCTAAAGACTCAGCTGTTCAAGGAGCATTAACTCAGCACGGAACAAGCTGCGTGTGCCCAAATGGTGATATTGTGTAATGAAATCGTGATCACATAATTAAATAAGAGACTACTGCAGAAAGGGCAGGGTGGGGTGGACTGCCTCTAGCACTTCACAGCGGCACCTGAGTCCAACTGCACACAGCAGTCCGACTTGGACGTAACCATTATGTCCCCTCTGGTTTGAATTCTTGCTTGTGTCGCTTTGGATAAAAGCATCTGCAAAAATTTACACCAGATGAACAGAAGAGTGAAGTTCTTTAAAAGTAGGGATAAAGACACAAAAACTGAGAGATGCACCTGGATGGACAACTGAGCCGTCTACTTTTTACTGAAGCCTCATTAGAAATGACTTCCATGGAAGCGCGGCTGTAAAGGAGCTGTTCTTCTAGGAAGGGAAATGAGATAAAAGACTGAGGCATGCCAAATGAGAATAAGTGGACTGAGAATGAGTCCAAACAGGTCTGATGGAAAGATGAATCCTTCTTAAAAACTGGACCTCAATATTGGAGCGGTGTGAGCTCATCCTGACAGGAAACAGAAAAAAAAGCAGGCAAGATCCAAAGAAGAGTTTTACAAAGTCCTTCACGAAGTCTGCAGAATTATTCCTGAAGACAACAGGTGTCCAGTTTAGGAAGGTTCGGGTAGAGTTGACTAATAAAGATGATCATATAAGTATTTTTGGCTATATTTACAGCCCTTCCTGTTCTCCTGGCAAAATGACGCTTTGATGAGAGCTTAGTGGTTCATCATGTTCCTTTTTCTCTTATTGCTACTTGAGCATTTCCTATGCTTGCCTGTCATTCCTCTCTTTCCCACGCAGTCGAATCGTCCCTTTAAATTATGATGTCACTGCCCTGCTTTCTCTCTCGCCCGGCCAATCAGTCTGTTTTCTGTCCTTTGGAAATCTTACATCTGCTTTCAGTCTCCTCCCAGGCCATGATTCACACATCTCACCTCGTCCCCAGCTCCACCTTGACCAGTTGCCCAAGATGGAGACTCATATAGGCTGTGGGCTTTATATATTTCCCAGGGCCATATACTGATGCTGTGCCATGCGAAAGTAAGGCTTTACTATAATACATGACAACCACTCATCCTGTAATTATCTTTAATATTTTCAATCCTTTCTAAATGAATGAAGCAGACAGTATATTTCCTCTTCATTCTGAATCCCCAGTCTGCATGACAAGTAAATCCTGTTTATACAGATCTCATTGTGTCTCCTAGAGACTGTGCACATTGGGAAATCTAGTATATTAGAAGCTGAAACCACACAGCAAACTGCACAAAAACAAATATGTGCGGTTATACAAAGTGAGCAACAAATGTAAATTAAACTGAGCTGAAACCACTTCATCTAATGTGACCCACGAAGAGGTCTTTGTAGTTAGAGGGCACTTTGCAAAAGCTGCTTATTGATAGCACAAGGTCAGTCAGAGGTCCAGAAGTGCTTTAGAACAATGGATTAAAACAACAACAACAAAAAAAAACTCCAAGAAGGTGAAGCGGTTTAGGATTTGCTAAGGCGTACTGCAGTGGTAATCCCTTGTCCTGCTACTTTCCATTGCTCACTGAAATGAATCACTGGAAGTTCAACAGCTTTTAGTACTTATCTTTAGTACTTTAGTACTAAGATAAGTACATTTATTTTTCTAAAACTGAACTGACCAGTCACAAAAAAGGATCGTTTGGAAGAGGACTATAATCTCTGATCCACTTTAACTGTCATCTAGATTTAATGTCATTTAGTTGTGTCCAGTCTTATAGATAACTAGTTTTCCTTCCTTGTATTTAGACAGCATTAAGTACAGCATGTTCCATCACTCAGTATCTCCGTTCTGTATTTGTGGTTGAAAGGAGCAGCAGTCAATGCAAGGTCATGACACTCCTCCAGAATCGTGAGTCCTGCTACAATGCAGCACAGTGGATTTTAATTTCAAGGCTTTAATGAAATACAGATATAACAACTCTCCTGCGAGCGTACGTATAAACCTGTTCTTTTAGCTGAGTGAACAGAACGTAGTCCCAACCTTTCACTGATGGATATCACTTTGATTTATAAACTGTCAACCACGACTGACATTTACTGCAGATGTATTTAGCCAGAATGTTCTTCAGTCAAACTTCATTGTGGCTGCGCTGGAAATTTCATTGATATCGCATCATCACATCGTGTCATCCGTCAGCTTTTCTCAATTTCGTATGTGAGATATCTGAGATGGATGTGAAGCATTGCAGCATAGCAGAGCAACTGGATTTGCAGGTGCCTTTTCATTTTCAATAAGCATGAGCCATGATTGAATCAGATATGAGGCCACAGCAAATGGTTGGTTTAAATAGTGGTTTTAACGACACCCGGCATGGGTTTCTATGATTTGGGGAGTTTTACACCCCAGTGTGAAAGGCACCTTTAACCTCTGAGGAGAAAGCAGAAACTTCCTCCTGCAGTTATTTCTCTGCAGAGAACAGAGTTGAGTTTGTTTTTTATTGCAGACACTTGATCTGAGAATTTTCTTTACTACAGAAACAGGTCTTGGTTTTAGTTTAGGAGGGAAACCCCACCACCCCTTTCTTATCTCCCTGATAAAGCTCATTAAGGGCTGGCTGAAGTGTCCCCCATTAAGTTCGTTGTTTTATGCTGCAAAATGCCCAGAGCTTCCCACGGTCTCTCTGTACCATTGCGCAAGAATCTCTGACTCCAGAGCGTTCTGATCTGTTGCTGGCTGGCCTGAGTAATCTGCCCAATGTTTAATATTTGATGTCTTTTATTTTTCTTGACATCCTCATTATACCAGATGGCTACTTTCAATGGAGTGTGGCTGTGCTACAGGTTTGTATTAAAAAGAAAAAAACTAAAGTGATTTCCAAATGTAGCTGTTTGTTGAGTTTCTCTTTGTGTAAAGTTGCCAATGATGCGTTTTGGAAGAATGTTCTGGGCACTTTCACTACAATATCTAGGTTCTAAATATCTAAGATATTGGGGTTAAAGCCAGAGCTGCTAATCAGATTGTATCAAAATATCATCATTATTATTCATAACTTGTTCTTTTGTCCCCATGCAGAACCAGTAAAGCTTTTTTAACCTGCACTCCTCTCCTGTACTGTCTACCATGTTACACTACCAAGTTTATACAGTAGCTAAAAAGAACAAATACTATTTCTAAATGGAGTTATTTGTGTGTTTCATGTCTTGCATAGTTTTGTAGAATGAATAAAGTGAAACTAGTTTTATTAGAAAATTATTCCCCTATGTTTTCTTGTTTTTCAGTGTTGGTAATACCTATTTCAAGGTTTGTTTCTCTGTATATTCTAAGCCAAGGCTCCAGGTGAGTTGAGCAGTTACTACTTGAATCCTTACCTGTGGGCACAACACTGAAGTTTCTGCAGCAGCATTGAATTCTTGCCTGTTTTCTAGCTCTTTGAGGACAAGAGATGTGTAGAAATCTGTGCACACAATTTAATACTAGTGGTCATATAATGTTAAAAAGATCAGGTGTGCATATTCCATGTGTGAACTGGATGGCAAATGCATGCACATTAACTGGGAATCCAAGAGCTCAGTTCATTAATCAGGAGTACAGATTTACACACGCCTCTTTTTCTCTCCTGTGCAAAGTGGTTACACTCACTCTGATTGTCAAACGTCTCTGTACTCAAACTGGTATCCCCTGTCTGTGTTACTGCAGCTTCACACAGCTCTACCATGGCCATCAAACAATCTAAGCTATGTTTTAGGGACAACAATGAAAGGAAAGCTGAATAAAAATAGTGAAAAGAGTGAAATTCAAGCGAAACATACTCAAAACTGCATTATATCTTTCTATTCTATCAGGGTTCTTTCTCTGTCCTTTTATGGTGTATGTATTTTTGCACATTTTTGGGTATAGAATTTAAAAGATGCTATTTAACTTTGTTTTGTTTTGTTGTTTGTTTTGTTTTGTTTACCTTGAAGCAACATGGGAGAAGTGTGTAAATCTTAAAACGTCTTTCATGTGACATAGCATGGCAAATTGGGTAAAGAAACCCAAGACAATGTTATTCTAGGAAGCGAGCCAAACAAAGTGAGGAGACAGGCCAAGAAGAAACATCAGACTGACTTTTACTTGCTAGGTACTTAAAAAACAGGATGCAAGAGAGATGACAAGTGATACTGTATTTGTTGCTATGACAAGTAATAAATGAGCTTGCTCGCATTTCCTTTGCTTGGCAATGTTGGTAGCATCAGTACAAGATAACAATTATTTTGACACCTGTTTTAAAACCTGGATGTTATATTTAATAACCCCCACAAAGAATACATATTACAGCAATTCTGTCTTTCTTATTTGTTGGATATGCTAAAGATGTATTTTTGTTTTGTTCAATTTGTACTTTGATTTTCAGGTTTTAGTCAGAGGTTAGCTTTTCACAATTTTTTTGGCACTTTGTTACTGTTGGCAGCTGACACAACTGAAAAAAACAAAACCATAACAGTCAAGCTCTCATACACCATTGTTTATATGTAACATTTCCCAAATGCATTGTAGCAATATGTACACATACGCCTGACATTTACCTTAATGCGCTGGATAAGCGAAGATAAACATCATTACAACAGCAGCATGTTAGGAAGTTTTCAGAGATTGAAATATTAAATTTAACTTTAGCTTCATGGTCACTGCTTCAATTTTATCCCCAATCAGTCCTATTTTTGGCTTTAATGCAATTTTTATCCTTCTTGTGTAAAAATCTTTGGTCATTCTTCAGAAATCACATACCAAAGTCTTTGAAGCTTGCAGTCTTTCTCAATGCTCTTTGCTAGTTAGCAATACATAAATATCTGAAATATATATAAAAGTAAACTGTCACAGAAAAAATAGAACATTTTTTCAGCATGAAAAAAAATTGGCTGATGGGGATATTTGTTTTTAATGACGATGGTGTGACACCCCACAACTTTAAGGGGAGCCAATGAAGAAAGTGTCAAGTACAACTGGAACTATGTAGCGTAAAGAAATCGCAAACTCTTGTCATTTTTCATAACTGAAGGGTAGAATGCACATGGAGGAGTATTTTAGGCAGTGAGGGTTTTTTGTCTTAAACCTTAAAAATTCCTATACTAGAAAAACACCAATAATCTCACACACAAACACACACAGACACTTGGAGTCACTCTACCTGTTTGACTGCCCAAAGCAGCCGGCTATAGCAGTAGATCATCACCAGCACAGGCAGACCCAGGCAGAAAATGAAGAGGCAGATTATATAGGCATGCGACTGAGCCGTGTTCGCCGTCCAAGAGACAGAACAGCTTGTTCCTGCCCCCTCTATACCATAGCTGCTCCAGCCCAACAGTGGGGGCACTGTCCAGAACAGGGAGTAGAGCCAAGAGCCCCCAACAGCCAGCAGGGGCTTACGGTAGTCAAGCCCACGCTTGTTGTATACAGTCAGAGTGCTGTAGCGGTCGTAGGAAAGGATCACCAGAGAGATCAGCGACACAATACCTAAGAAAGACAGAGAGATGGAGGGATGATGTAGTAAGGGTGCGTAGCAGCATGTCAACAAGTTGTCCAGTTAAAATAGTCAGGACAATACTTTCACTTGTTTGATTCTCACTGAGGCTTCAATCTCTTGGTCTGTCATTATATGTGCACGAATAACAAATTTGAAAATCTTTAACTTAGGGAAAAGTCAAGGGACCATCAGGTTCATCATAACTGACTCTGTGGGGGGCATGGATGTTTAAACCAGTAGAAGATATGGAAGCACATGTTGAATGGTGGAAGGGTGTTATCTTGCAAGGCGTTCCCCAATTACCTGTGCCTTTTAGTCATACTTTGTTTTGCTCAGCTAAAAAGTTGGTCAAAACAGTCCAATTTGATGGGGAAGAAAAGAGATGAAGAGGAGAAAGTGAAAGGAAAAAAAATCGACTTAAATTGGGGAAATTAAATCACAGTGCCAGGAAATGGGACAAACAAAGCACTAGACAGAACATAAATCAATATACTGAACTGGATGGCTGAACCTGAAGCACTACCTCTGCTAACAATCCTGCACATAGGAAATTATGTTTTCTGACAGACTGAATGCACTTTGTGTGAGTTGAAATGTTACAAATCCCCACAGCTTTGTAGTCAGTTTTGCAGAAGGTGGGTGAGAGAGATCCAAACATTAAAGCTGGTGTTGTGTAAAATTCTGATCCTCTGCAGATTATCCCCCCCCCCTCCCCTTTTTTTTATATAGGAATGCATCACTTGTGAAATCCTGCACCAATTCAGACATTGCAACATTGTACCCTGTAAACCCAAAATTTGATTAGACTATACAGATCAAGTTCATATAACTTAGACTTTCTATCATGGGAATATTATTTATTAATTCTCAGTATACTGAACTGTTCTAAGTCCCTTTTTTATTGCAATTGAGATTCTTTATTATAATTATAATTTATTATAATTATTTGTTTGAGTTTAAACAACTTAACCAGCTTAATTCATTTAAGTTGAGGAGGAATGGAGGAGCATGATTTCCCACAATGCTTCATTTCTATTGACTGCTTTTCAGAGATAATTTACTGTATGAAACCTGCACTTTCACTTTCACTTTTTTTAATAATAGTTTTTTAAATAATTAATAATAGTTGAAATCACACAATATTTTTTAAAGGACTTTTTGTCTTTCCTCCATCCAGTTCTGCAGCTAACAGACAGAAAAACATGTTCTGGTCTCCGTGTTGAACAAAATCTGCTGTAATGCACCATTCAGCATAGTTTCAGTGTCTAATCATGTTCCCCTCTCCAGTTCCTGCTCATCCCTGTGTTTACTGTAAATCCAGTTAGCCAGTTACTGCACCGTAACAGAAATGTAAGGGGTCCAACAATACTTGAGTTTATCAAATACTTTAAATAAGATGAACTTGAAATTAAACATTTGCTGAAGCATCGCTTCTAATTCATGTGGAATTAATTTAAGTAAGTTTCCTCCACAACCTCAGAATATCCAGTAAAATCAAACTGATCAAGTTGAGAAAAGTAATGCTTACTTAACAAGCTGAGTTCAACAAATCCGTCATAACTCAGTAACTTTAGTCCCTGTAACTCTGTGATTAGTACATTCAACTTAAATCTTTAATTCCATTCTAATAGGCACTCAAGTACAATGAACATAGTGCACTACACTTATACAACGAATGCGTCATTACTTAAAAAATTTAAGGCAATGAGTTACCTTAGTTTTTTAAGTAGATTAAACTTACCAAGGTTTACAGTGTAACATGGTAACAATTTGGGATTGCTTTTTCTAATTTATGTTCCCTGTACTACCAGAGAGATAAAGATAGGCTTTGCAAAGAATTCTTGAATGTTTTATGTATTTGGCCCTTCATCACACTTTCAAATAAAATAACTTATTATAAATGTGACTTAAAGCTTAAAAACGATCTGTAACATGTCAAAGTCAAGTCAATGCAACAGAACCAGCACTTCAGATAAGTACTGTATCTGCCACTGATACTGATGTTATCTTATTTACCGAAAAATGTCCTATTTAACTCCTTAAACTGAGAATTTTGGCTACTGATAGCCACCATCCATTCACAAAGGTGCTTTACATTTGAAGTCATTGCTATGACCATTTTTGCCACTAGATGTCAGTAATTCACCCACATTGTGCTTTAAAGGTGCATTGCGCAAGTTGAAATGCTGAATACCATTATTCTTATTTTCTTTCCTCGACATCATCTTACAATAGCCTAATGTGTAGGATGAGTCAATCTCTATCCACCTGAGCTGCCTCTATAGTCCCGTTTCTTCGGCTCAGTGAGAACGATTCGGTTTCGAATCCTCAGGGCATGCATGTTGGTTGATGCGCTGCGAGTGCTTGTTAACCTGGCCACTGCCAGTATTGAATTGTTTATGCTGCCATTAGAGCATCATGGGGAAAACAGTGACGACTATAAATGGATAATAAGAGACTGTCGGCCTAAAGTGCCTCTCAAACACCAACACAGTCCACGTAAGACAAAGAAAGGAAAAACTTTATCTAGTGTGACAAAAAGAGCCAAACTGGAGTCTGACCGCTGCAGGAGTAAAACCAGAGTAAACGTCAGAGCAGCTTTGGATAAATGGAGGGAGCACAGATCTGCTCTGGGAATAAAACAGGAGGCTCAGCTGGCTTTCTGCTTACTAAAAAGGTAAATGTGATATGTATGACGGAAATCAGGAGATGGAATATTGCAATGCTACGGTATGTAACACTAACCCTACCATACACGCTAATAAAGGCTCATGGCCCTTGTTTTCCACCAGCACTCTCTAGCATATGGTTAGCATTCGGCTACCCGTATGCTAGCTATGCTATGTTTTATTTATTTATTGTACATCCAACTCCGGGCTCGGACTGAGTGCAGTGCAGGTAAACAAAGACCAAAGTAGTCAAAGTCAAAGCGGCCCATGCAAGTACAATACATTGGCGTCACTTACACTCACACACGGTGACGTCAATGTCAGACTTTTGGAATAAAGTTACAACTTGTTCCTTGATCCTTTATCTTTCACAGCTGCAGACAACACAGTATATTGCACCAGTGGTGGGGTGCCCCACCCTTCAATATTACAGTTAGGAAAACACTGACATACATCCTGTGGTGTCAACTACTGTGCAAATTTTGTCTACAGTATGTTGGATCTAAACTAAAACCTGCAGTCGGTCAGGCTTCAAGCTTTGATAAATTATCACACCGGGTGACTAAACAAACAACCCAATTCAACCATCAGCTGACTCCCTTCATTTATAGCACTTCTTTGACACATACCAAACCCTTTATTGCTGCTTCACTGAATGATTGTTCACTGAGCAGTTAATTAAATTTGGTTCATCATTACTACAAATAGGCACTCTTCTGCCGCAGTATTCTTCTCAAAGTTTTGTTTCTAAAAAAATAAAACAATTATGTTTTATTTTTTGTTGTGACTAAAATCAATACTGATTGCTTTCAAAGAAATAACGATTTTTTTCCACAGACATTGACTCAACACATGAATTGTATCATTAATCTGTCTTCTTGCACTCAACACTGAAATGGCTCTACGTTTGAAAGGAGCGGCATGAGAACCACAGAAAGAAATATGTTTGTGATGGCTCTATATAGTCATGCCAATAATGGTAAAAAATTGTGAAATAAAAACAGCCAAAGCATGCCTTATGGTTACTGCCTTTCTTGCCACATGAACTCTTCCGTTCAGGAGGCTACAAAAAGACGCGAAATAAGAGGAAGCTGAGGAAAACTTTCATTCAGCCTCAGATATCAAGAAAACCAGAATGTGGGTTTGTAAACCTTGAAAGACACTGAAACGCATTCAGACCACATCACGGACAGCGTTATTTCACGCTCATGCTAGTTTACCTTATCTAGCCCAAACTAAATGCATGAAACAGCCTGGAGAGGTTTGCATGGTATATGCAGCCCATAATCAGAATCTTTAAGGTGAAATTGCCGTCTTTCCTAGAAAGCTAAAGCACAGCCTGCGAGCTATTAAATTTTGTATGTTCCAAAAGCAGTAAATAGATAGATTTAGTCACCTGTTCCCCCTCCTTCCCTTTCCTGTGGCACTGGTTGTTGTCCTGATAATATTAATTTCAGTTTCCTTCACTGCTCATATCAGTGTTTGTATTTTATGTCACGTGCTCAGTCTGTTTTTCCTCAGTGAGGCAGTATTTTTCCCTCATAACAGAATCCTCTGCTTTTTTTTATCAGTTGGTTGATTTGAGTTGCAGTCCCCCTGCAGCATGTCGCTGGTTTCCACAGCACGTGCACTGCCCTGTGGTCGTTGCAGGGTCCTAATACTGATTATTTTCCTCTGCTTGAATAGTCTACGTTATTTTTCCTTGTTTTAAATAAGTCAGAGTAGTGCAACCTGATTATTAACAGAAGTTACGATACATCCAGTAGAGCTTCAGAGCTCACTGACAACTGGCCCTCCTCTGCATATCTAGACATCGCGTCTGTATTGTATTTCCGCAGTCTAGTCTATTTCATATTTTTCTAGTTCAAGACAATTCAAGCCCTTGAGTTTGAAATCTATAAAAAGAAGAAGAGATTACTCGCGTTTAAACAAACCTGCTCCCTCTTCACTCCCTCTTGCCTTCTGGCTCAGCTCCCTCTTCGTGGTGAAGAGGGAGCTGAGCCAGAAGGCAAAGCTCTCGATTTACCGGTCGACCTGCGTTCCTACCCTCACCTATGGTCACGAGCTCTGGGTAGTGACCGAAAGAACGAGGTCGTGAGTACAAGCGGCCGGAATGAGTTTTTTCTTTTTTCTGATCGGACATCATCCAGGTGTTGATGTATTGAAAAGCATCGTCGTTTTACCCTACTGCCAGTTACTGCACTAAAGAAGTGAACGAGAGCCTCTTTGTCCGTGTGGTGATTGGAGACGGAGTTTATCTACGTGTCAATTCATGCAAGGCATGTGGAGAGGACAGGACAATTATGAAGGATTCTACACTTGGGATGTCCAAGGCAGGTCCTGTACATAAGGATGAGACTAAGAAAGGGGTAATGTACTGATGTTTGCATTTGAAAGACTTTTTAGAGAAAAGTGTCAGAGATATTTTCGTGTGGAGACCATCTACACTGCAAGTCTGACAAAGAAGACGTGGTGTGGAATAAATGAAACAGCAGCAACAAATTGATGAAATGGAGGTAAATGCAGATTTTTTTCAGTAAGTCCAACAAACACGACACAAACACTTCTAACAAGCTGTTATGACGTAGTTATATGCACATTTATTAAACGCTGAGAAGAGTCTGTTTGTGTCAGTCCACTAGATTTGTTACACATGAGCAAAGCTAATTACAATAATTCCCAAATGAATTCTTCTACTTTATTTATTCATTATTCATCATTGCTGCAGTCCCGTATTTCTTTTGTAAGCATTAAAACTCAACCTGTAAAGGGTAAAGGGGCTTGTTTTACCATGTAAAATTATTGTAATTGCAATTTTTTGCTTGTTTTAATTTAGTATTTTTTAGGATTTAGAAACAAATTAAATAATATTAAAATACTGTAAATTGCAAAATTTCAGGCAGTCATCAGAGCAAAGCCAGAATTTATATAATGCGATCTTTCTTTTGTGTTCCAGTTAAAGTGCAACACCATATTGAACCAGCTTGAGATGTAAGAGAGAAGACTGAGGCTGACTCCAAACTAATCCAGCCAGGACTTACAGTGATGACATCATGAATTACTGTCTAGACAGTAATTTTTACTAACTGCTTGGATGAAAAAGGTTGGACTTCACCACTGTACCAATTTGACCGTCTAGTTTAATGTAGCTGCTCATCTCATAGGCCAGATTTGTAACTGTCTGGTTTACATGCAGTCACAAAGGGTTGAATTTACAGTCTCTCTTCCTAACTCAATCCCCCTATTCAATCAGCTGTGTGTCTCCCCATTGCATACTTATAATTTAGGTGTCACCATCTGTGGGTTTTAGTCTGGTTTAGGGATGCACTGAAACTGATAGTGATACTATATGTTCGTACTTCTATTTATAAAGTGTTACGATACTATAGGCTGCCAAAAATAACAGGTTTATACAGAGATTAGTCTGGGGAATTAACATAAATAACACATTAACTAATTAACTATACAGTTTTTGCCGTTGTCATAATAAAAATCTGAATTTGGGAATATCCACCAAAAATCCACCAAAACCCATTTCATCATCCTTATTTATATTTTTCAAGCATAATATTTCACATTTTCATAGGTGGTTGCCCAGAGACAGTTATTACTATTACTACTTTAAAAATTATAATTTGGCATTATCTCAGTGAGAGAAGCTGATTTTGGCCTTAGGTGGCCTGAAACGGCTATAAACATGTTTCATCAAAAACCATTTTATCTTTCTTTTCTATGAAGATTGTGATAGTTTCTAGATGTAGAGGATGGCAGCAGGCTGACCCATTTGATATATCTCATAATTAACTTCTCAGTTGCGCATGACATTCTGATCCACACTTCTTACCAGTGGACTGGTGAGGATATTTGTGTTGAGATTGAGAATTCTGTTGTGTTTGATTCCTGTTATTTGGTTTTGTTTAATAAATTCTGGTTCCTCTGTTCAAATGCCTCTTACCTCAGATAGGTGTGCGTTTGAGATCTATCACAATAACCATGGCTCATGACAGGATACCATTTATTAAAAACACAAATGAAAATACATTAATGTTACTTATTCTCTCAAAATCAAAACAATCTTGGGCACTCTTGAGTACTCAAATTCCCAAGAATATGCTCACTTTGGGTAAAAAGGGATGCAATAATGACCTTCCATGGATCCTGCTGTATCCAAAACATCTCTACATTAATGGTTTCAAAACAGTGGAATGTGATTTGTAATGCATCACAGCAAAGATTCAGTACATGCTCCTTTCTTGTTTAGTTTGAGTGTTCAAACTCAGAAGATTTGTAAGAACTTATGTCTGACATGGGTTTTAATACATTTAGCTCCAAATAAATCAGCAAAACTGTGCAAAGACATCCACTTCTTTTATGAGAGCTTGAATGGTGCCAAGTCTAAATTCTTTTCCATTTTATAGCATAGCTGGTAGTACAGAGCATGCATATTTTTTCTCAGTGGAATGTAGTTGACTCATGTAATGCACAAAGACGCCATCAAAGCCTGTTTGGTTGGGATTCAAAGGGATTGACAGACCCCCCCTGGGAAGCAAAGTCATGTGGGAGAAAAGTTAGGCAGTGCTTTGAAGCCTGAGTAAATGAGGCGCTTTTGCTCATCCCGGGAGTGGAGGAGAGAACTAGGATGCCTGTGATGCTGCATGACTTACCTGCAGATGGATCCTTTTACAGCAAGGATACATCTTAGACGACTTCTATAGCTTCTAGATCTAACATCTTAGATATGCACCAAGGTGTGAGACAAAAATGTAGCCTACCGATTTTAGAGAAAAATGTCTCTCTTATTATTAACTTTCCAATAGAATAGTTCAAGCAAGGTGAAATCTAGCCTAATATAAATCTTAAATCTACTCTTTGCAGCCCTTGCAATCATTATAATAATACACTCCTCCCTTTAAGCTACCCTGATATACAAACTGGAAACAGGAACCAGTGACTGTAATGTATAAATATAACATGTGAGGAACAATATTTTTCTTCAGGGCTGTCTGGAAATTGACACTTTGAACAGCGGGGTGCACAATGACAAGTTCAGCTGGAACTATCCCAGCTGCATCTCCACAACAGTGAATATAGGTTTGGGAAGAAGACACACTGAATCAGTGTTCATACACAGGAGGATTTCTCATCAGTATTTAGTAAAGTTTAGCTTCTTTCGCTGATTTTTAAGGAACATACACAGAAAAGATAACAAAATAAAAGCAAAGAAAAACCATAAATAGAAGTTCAAGCTTCCAGAGATACAGAAGCATATGAGTAAAAACTGACAACCTAAAAAACGAATTTGTTACTCATGCTATATCACCTCATAGCTGTAGGTTATCTTGATTTTTTAAATATTTTTATTGAATAATTGTATTTTGTGTAGTGTGTATATTCTTTTTTAGTGTTATAATTTTGCATTTTTAAAGTGTTGAAGGGTTATTTTGATGTATTTTTATTTCTTTTAAGCGTTTTTCCTTGTTTTTGTTTGTTTTAATCAGACTGTTATCAGTTTGATGTATGCAAGTTATTTTTATTTGCTTGGAGGACCTGTATATGAAACAAAGTTTCCCTTGGGGGACAACAACATTACTTGATTCGACTTGACACTTGATAACAAAAGAACAAAACAAATATGATACAAGACAGAAAATTATTACATTTTTTCAGACATTTCCCTTAAATAGTTGTGGTCCTAAAAAAAGAAATAGCCAGAAGTAAGAACTTTTCGAGGCCTACCCCCTATTATTCATTGTATGTTCATTCTATATTAAAAGGGTGTACTTATAACAAGTGTGTACTTTTATTTTTCACCGATCTTCGCTAAGTAAACCACCTCAATATACTTTCACTTTGATTAATTCAATACCTTATATTCATGAACTGCAGCACTGTCAGCATTAAAATTGAGAAATCACAGAGTGATTAATGTAAAGAGCAGTGTTGCAGATACACATGCCCTTTAAACGTTCAGCTCTGACATGAAAATTAATTTCATGACAGAAAGTCAAAACTTACACAACTGAAAGATCACTTATGACCGTGGAATATTTCAACATGAGTTCAGAGCAAACAAGATTCAGTTTCTTTGGCTGATATGTTCAATATCTAAAAGCAATGTGAGATACACAATATCATTTAATGAACTGCTATTTAGTATAAAAGTTTGTATTTCCAATTTTAATAAGCTTTCATATGTGGTTATTAATAGTAAAGCAGATGGACTGGGTTTTCTTTGCTGTGTAAAAAAAGCTTAATTTAAAATCATTCAGTGACTGCTTAAACAGAAACAATCATCTGGTATCATATTACCAAATCTCCACCATTATCACGACTCATCTACATAGTTCATTTACAGTAAGCTGTGATGTTTGTCCCCCACTTTCCTATTTTGAAGGATCTTTTCCTGTGAGACTAATTATTAAGATTTTCTCATTTTACCCTGTGAGATGAGAATCTTCTTCCTAATCGTAATTCATGTGACATTTAGTGTAATTAATTCTAGTTGAGTCTTCTATTTCTGGCTTGGCTAACGGAAGCAGGATGATGCAGTTTTATCACCTATTGCTAACACCTCCTGCTTGAGTGCCTGCGGTAGAGCAGAAGGTTGGTAGAGAGCATCAAAGTTGCGAAAAAGTGATTGCAACAAAAACTGACCCATCCAAGAGAATTAAGTTGGGGTTTTACTTGTGTTAAAAAGATAATATATGCTGTATGCACCTTTAATGACCAGCACCAAGGTGAGATCTGAAAAATAAACCTGTGGTACACAATCAGACTATATTTGGTCTACACATGCCCACAGAAACGGATGCTTAAACAGTGAATTGTGGTGAGCTCCTTATTTTGCATCTATACATCTATACACTTTACAGAAAGGAAGTTAAAAGGCCTGAGCTAATCAATAGAATAAATAAAAGGTAAAAGAACAGCTCAAAC
Source organism: Craterocephalus amniculus (assembly GCA_036024015.1). Classification (NCBI taxonomy): domain Eukaryota; kingdom Metazoa; phylum Chordata; class Actinopteri; order Atheriniformes; family Atherinidae; genus Craterocephalus; species Craterocephalus amniculus. Next base: position 2,077 of record JAVQJG010083077.1, on the reverse strand, counting down.
TACTTATTCGGAAAAATATGCTTATGCTTAAATGTACAGTTAACATTTCAATGGCAATTCCTGAATTTAGTGGCATACCCCATTTTGTTTGAACTAATTTGACATTTTGCATTTTACATAAAACGATAGAGCAAAATCAGAAATGGAGGACAGGGGCGAAAGAGAGAGGGAGGGCAAAGGAAGAACATCCAGCTATCTGGAACTGCTGAGTTGTAATTTACTTGAGAGACGACAGGAAAGATACAAGCAGAAGCCCCAGACTGATAGCTTGTGGTTATGAGGGGAATGGAACATCAGTTATCTGGTGGCTAAGTGACAGAGCGTGTTGATTGTACACAACACAGCCACAACTCTTCAAAGAGGAACGTCTGGTCTTAAATCAAGGAAAATTCCAGTCGTTTGTCTTTTGCCCTTCTTGGCAATCCATTTTTCCTTAATATTTCTGCACACACACACACTCATTCCACCTCCCTGGTACTGTATGTTGGCTTGTTTTACACTTTACAAATTATTTGATGAAATCCATGGGCTAGTTTTTTCCAACATAATTTAGAATATGTGTGATTTGAATGTACGGTTCACTACCCAACACTATTTTAAGTCGGCAAGGCTGAATATATAACTTTGAGTCCTTTGGATAAGACATACTTTGCAAGACTTTCTGAGGAAGTGCTTGACACGAGCAGCTGAGCTATGATATCAAACAAAAGCCAGTGTTCCTCCAACAGCTACACAGCAGCAGGCAGCAGCTCCCCTAACCGAGGGCTTGAATTGGGCTGTCAGTACAGACTTGAAGGAGTAGCACTGGGCCTCTAGCAGCAATTATCAGACTGGCAGCTGCTGATAACTGCCACCAGACAAAATAGGGCCGTGAAATATTACCCCTCTCTTCTCTGTGCTTTTTTTTTTTCTTTTTTAGTTTTGTTTTTATATCCTCTAACACCTTTGCTCCCACTGCTGCAGCATGCTGACAAAATGTTCTCACCCAAACTACATTTACAGAATGACATCACTGGTTTAAACCCGGAATAATTATGGCTGAGTCTGGAACTTTAAAGGACAGATGTGACTGAGGAGCAGAGGATATATGTTTTTGATGGTGTATGTTTGTTTGTATGTTTGTCTGTCTTGTTAGCAATATTTCTAAAAGTATTGAGCAGAATTTGATTCTATTTTCAGGAAATCTCCAAAATGGTATTAGAAATAATTGATTTTGATGGTGATCCAGATCACTGTCTTGATCCAGGAAATATTTTTTACCACTAAAACAGCCAACATCCCTATACCCCCAAGAGCCACCATAGGGTGGTCACTTGACTCTTGGCCCGTGCAGCATTTTAAAAAATTATAAAGGTAGCGTCCAGATACTGTAGGACAGATATTCTACTCTCAATCTTTTTTAACAGATCACTGGATGTCAGCTGATATAGATTTTTGTATTGCACGTCAAAAGTTCAGTAATGAACGCATTCATAGTCATTCTGGTATCAATGCAGCTTTGGTAGAGGACACATGCATTCACTCCAGCCACAACAGGCCCTTCTACTTACAGCTCCAGATGAATACTTGCAGTGTTCTTGTGGTCCCTCACAATGCCTCGGTATCTTGTACACATCATTCTTCTGCTCCTGTTAATTTTGTCTTATTAGGTTTTCTGCAGTATAGTTTGTCTGTCTGTTAGCAAAATAACTTAAAAAGTTATAAATTGATTTTAATCAAATTTCCAGAAAATCTCTAAAATGGAATAAAGAAACAAGTTATTAGATTTCTGGGGTTGAGCTGGATCACTGTCTGAATCCAGGAATAGTTTTAAGGATTCTTTACTAGTGGGAAATAGGCATTATTTTGCCATTAGCTTGTTATTCAACAGATGATGCCCAGATCCATGGCACAAAAAGAATTACAAATTGACAACATGGTAGATGTTTTAATCCAACATTGTTTGACCTTAATGTGACAGTGTGTGGGTCCTGTCACCGTGTGCCTCCAACTGATCGTGCGCCCTGGCTACTTGACCACATGGATATCCCTTTGGCTGACTGGCAAGCGTGCATGACTTTCACCCGGAAGGTTGTGG
>JAVQJG010083069.1:0-13345 GCA_036024015.1 Craterocephalus amniculus | reverse complement strand
ACTTTGCACCTGCTCTATCTGTGAACTGCTGCTACAACTTTTTTTAAATTGCCCCTCGGGACAAATAAAGTTTTTGGGATTGGAATTAGTTTTCTTTCCTGACAGGTAGCTCCTGTGCTCGGCTATTGGTTGATGGGTTCGCCTGAGAGGTGGCAGTGGGCGTCAGTGCAGGCGCTGTGGAGCAGCAAAGGGGAAATGCAGGGCGGCGTTCCCGCTGCCATTGTGCCTTCCCTCTGGGCTTCCAGCTCGGAGCGCTGCCTGTGTAGCTGGGAGGGAGCTCCAGGCTCCTGGGGGCCCTGACGTTGGAAGAAAGATGCTGTAGAGACAGAGGTGTTTTGAGGATGACGGCCGTGTATGTGTGTGTGTTTGTGTTTGTGTGTGTTCTGTGGGGGGATCCCATGCAGATTTGTTTACCGGTAATTAATTCACCTGATTGACATAACAGCTGCTGGAGCTATGGGAAGCCAGCAGCATATGCGCACATTTGTGTGTGTGCTCGGTGTATGCAATGCGCCTCAGTGCATCCCCCACATCTCTTTGTGTGTGTGATTGTGCGCATCGTCTTCTGCATACCTGCTCTGTGTGTTCATATCTGCTCAGAGACCTGCTCCTGCCATTGAGGGCATTTCCATCTCGCTGGGTTGGGAGCGGGATTCCTGGCAGAGCAGCTCTCCGTCTTCCATCGATTAGACCCGTCTGTCGGCTGGCAGCCCTACTTACACACTCCCACCTCTCCGCTAGTCTTTATAGAGTTGACTTCACTGACAGACTTATTGGGGCACTTGAAGCTGAGGAAAGAGGAGGAGAAGGAGGACAAATGAGAAAGCCTGAAGAAGAGGGTGATGGCAGTGACAGTAAGGAGCAGCTTGAAGACTAATTCCTGGTTTGATTGCCACAGAAACACTGCAGGCTGGATGAAACCGGCATTTTAAAAAAAAAATCAGAGTTCAAGCCACGGAAACTACATGTGTACATACACAATGGAGCATTCGTTCAAGTATGAAATACCCGTGTTAACAAACAACCTTGTTTTTGCCAGCTTACCTCCAAGTACGTTTCTTTTTTCTGATTAAGCCTTTATAGCTTCTGCACACCAAGGACATGTTCTATACGTTAGTGTTTCCTAGATGTTTGTGTTTTTTACTGATTGTGTTTTTAGCTTTTTGTGTAGCCGGGGTGCAGAAAAAGCAAAGATGCTGCGGCGACAAACAGATGCTCATCTCTGAGCTTGTAGAAGACTTGGATTGAACTCAGCTTTACCTGCGTGCCTGAACTTTGTCTTCAGAGCCAACATGGACATTTTTATGTGTTCGGGAACTTGTTTTTTGTGTTTGTATGGTCAGGTCAGGCTGATCCTTTGCAATTTCAAAGAAACACAGACACACAAACACTAGCTGGTTAGCATCAGTGTTGATGTAGCCAGTAGGTAGCAGTGTGTCGGCCTGCTTGTTTGGATCCAGATAACAGCAGATCCATTACCCCCTGCAAGCAGAGGTCTGATCACCGGGCAGATAGAGGCGCTCACTCAGCGTCTGTGGGCGGCCGCCAGCTTCCAGCGTGGAGCTAAAGAGGATCCCAACCAGGAGCCAGAATAGAGCAGAGCCCCTTCTGTTAAAGTCCATGCTCCACACTCCACATGTCCCAGGACAATGGCTTGCAGATGTTGGAGGAGAGGGAACGATAAGAAAGTTTGCCATGATTTGGACTCACAAGGGTTCTCTTCATCTGATATGTTTGGGTGGCAGCTGCTGTCTCTGTGTCCAACCCTTAGCACCGAATCCATAAACACAAACCACCCTAAATAAAACACAGCATTTACTGAAACATTATCTCACCGTGTCAGAGTTTGTGCTATTCCAAGATGAGCTATTACCAGATAAGTCTGCTCTCTGAGCTCCCCCCTCTTGCTAAATAAGCATACATTTGGAGGAATGTGCTCATTTGCTCTTTTAAACTCCCCCTACAGGCATTTATTAAACCCCTAAAAGCCCATCTCTGTTCATTAAAATTACATGTTCGGATTTTTTTGCTCTGAAAATGGTCCTTTCATGCCCAAAAAATTGCTCATGTGTGACTTTATACCTTCGCCTGTGAATATGGAGATCATGCCTCCATCATTCACCGCTCGCCTTCGACTCTTTCCTCTAAGGTTTTCCGCGTTAGCAAACAGGTTGGATGAAGCTTTTTTTGAGGCCATGATGTAATTCCAAGGTGGAAATGCTCATTTGGAGCGCTGACTTCATAATGCCTCTCTCCCACATTTCTGCCTTGCTGCTTTTTCATCTTCTCTTCTCTTTATCTCGTCGGGACTCACTTTTAGCAATAGGAATACGTGGCAGCTAGGGATGCAAATAATTAATCGATTATCAATTAATCATTGATAAGAAATGACTCGATTAAAATAAAATAATCACAATTAATTGTTTTGAGCCTTGATGCATGTACGGGAACACGGAAAGCTGTCCTATGACCATAGACTAATAATTTAATTTAATATACTAAATTAAATCTATAACAATAATATCTTTGTTTGCATTGTTCCCTTTGTGTATGCGTTGTTGCCCGCTGTTAAGAATGAATGTTTTATTAAGGAAAATGATTTGCATCTTCTCTGAGGATAGCATTTTTGTAGAAAGGAACCTACTGATTCAGAGGGAAATGTATCTTCTCAGACAAATTTCCGCTTATCAATTATTCGATCATCCATCAATAAGATGAAACAACTATCAGTTAACAAATTACTTGATCATTTGCATCCTTAGTGGCAGCGCTACTGTTTTAATCCAAGCAGCATAAGTAATGGATCGAAATTTTAACATGTAGAATCCTGAATCCGTAACTGGTTTCAGGAGCCATGGGTGGACATTACATCGCAATCAAGCTGGATCATTAGTTAAGATCGGATGCTTGTGGGGAAAACTGGTTTGGAAATTGCTTTGAAAGGATGAAATGAAACAACGTGAGGAGATGGGGCTGTGATTATTAGAAGATTGCTTTGTGGAGGTGCAGAGAGAGCCAGCTGAAGGAGAGTGGTGTGTGTGAGGAATTAATGCTGCGCAGGTATTGTGTATCGGGTTTGTTTGTGTGCAGGGAGAGGGAAGAGGGAGATAGCTGTGGCAAACAGAGCAGCTATCAAAAGCCACAGGCAGCTTTAAACTCCGCGTCTCACTACTTCTTTCTTCTTCTTTCTCCTGCTTTTATTTTTTCTTGTTTCTCTCTCCCCATCCCTCTCTCTCTCTCTCTCTCTCTCTCTCTCTCTCTCCCTCTCTCTCTGTCTCTCTGCTGCTCCCTGGCCATGCTGATGATTGACGGCCTGAGGGTTTTAATGGGCACTGGAGAGCAGGAGCTGAGGTCGGGGTTGTCATGGCAACTAGGAGAAGGGGCCTTTTGCTGCTGCTTCACCTGAGTACTGTGGAGCCTCGTTGGCTGGCTGAGCCAGGCAGCCACACACACACGTTTCCCACACGTATTTCCATGCCAGCACCACCTTCTCCATTCACCCTTCATCATCTCTCTGAGACGCTCCAGCGCTCGCTCAAGCATCGTTTCTCTTTCTCTGCTCATTTTCACTTTGTTGTTCTCCTCACTTTTTTTTTCCTCATCCTCTTTTGTCTTTTTTTCTTTGTTGCCGCTGACCCCTTAAGGCTCTCAGAGACACCGCCATGGTTAGCTGCATGGATCGTATCCGCTAATATTCAGAATCTAGCCAAATGTTGCCGAGAAGTCGCAGAAAAGTCTTAATTTGTGATTATTTTACAAAAAGAGCTACAAACCCGGTTTCACTGTGGGACCCTCTTCTGCAGAAGTCTACATAATGGAAAACGGATACACGCAAAGATTATAGGGCACAAGGAAGCAGTGGTCTGTGAGAAAAGCAGCATCTCGTTTTGACGCTTCACATGCTGTGGCCCATTTTGGCTCAAAAAAAGCAGGTTTATCTTGGAGTGATTACGATCTCCCCTAACCACTGGCACTCTCAAATCTGCTGCAGTAGCACACCTAATAGCATGCAAACCCAAGATCAGCATCAAAGCTCCACAATCCGTTTTGTCTGCATATGACTTGGACCGGGCCCAGCTCGGGTCCTGGGCTAAGTTTCACTTGTTGGAAACTGAAAATGTGTCAATCTGCAAGATGGCCAGATAAGAAAAGAAGAATGAAAAAGGAAAATTAAGAAAGCAAGCTGCAATCTGGTGAATCTTGCAATTCGGTTCTTCAATTTGGTTCAGATTCTTGGGGTAAGGATTCGATTCTGTATCGATTCTCGATTCAAACCAATCTTTATTCACATTCAGTCCTCATTTAGTAACAAAACGTGCTGATTTACTCCGTTCCTCTATAAGACATTAAAAGTTTAACATGTCTTTGTCACTTAGCAGCAGCTTTGAAAGTCAAGCTAATTATTTCTAGCCTTTTAGAAAACTGATTCTTGGAAATTTTGAAACGATTCTGAATCTTGATGAACAAGAATCTCGATTCTGATTAAAAACAATTTTTTTTTCACCAACCCTAACAGGACACAGAAAAATAATCCTCTCGTTCAAGCAGCGTTAATGTTTACTGAGCGGCAACCTTTCAGGTGAATCCAAATCTGATTTGGATTCCTCCAGTTCACACTCTGACCTCAGAGTAATGCAGAAGCATCCTTACAGGCTGTTTCTTTACTATCTGACCTCCCGCCGCCCCTTCAGACAACCCCCCCCTTTTCTTCTCCTTTCCCTTCTAATATTTGCCGGCCGTTTTAATCTTTCTACGTTCAGTCATGTTGGACTCACATCAGCGCCTGCAAGAGGTTTATATCTTACCCCACTGATTCACTTTCTCACCGTCGTTGTGTGTGTGTGTGTGTCTTCTGCCTGGCCCCTGGACCTGTTATTTAGCGTCGGTGCCATGCAGGTCAGCCGGGGCGCGAGGAGAGTGTTTGCTGTGAAACAGAGTGAGGATCTGGTCGGGTGGGGGCCCAGGGGCTTGTGTACATTTTCTATGTCTGTGATTGATGAAATGGGAATATTGGCACCATTGTCGGAGTGATTTATTTGAGAAGTTTCTGATCTACCACTGATGTTAAAGGTTAAGTTTGAGCAGCTAAATCCTCTTGGTTAGGTTTAGGGACATGGTTAGGCGTCACGATAACCAAAATGACTGACAAATGCGTTTTACTGCCCATCCGTCTTCCCCAACCTTTTGAGAGGGACATCGAGTTCTGTTGTCGGGGAAAAACATAAAGATGGGCGGCTTTTTACGCAGTCGTACGAGAGCGCTGGGAACATCCTTCACAGTCTGCCTCAAAAATCGCATGTCAGAATAATTTCCTTGTTCTTCCTTGTGTCGCACTGGCCAAGTGTGAATGTCAAGCTCTGACAAAGCAGTCATGACCGAACATCGGCTGTCAGCCCCTCTGCCTCTGAAGCAAACCAGAGCAGCGGGTGTCACATCTGTCTTCTTCTCCATGTTGAAAATCATTATAATTGAGGGGAAAGATGAAGGAAAAATTGCCAGAAATATATTTAGAGGCCACGTTGAAGCAGGGGCTGCATGCCGGAGTAAGGGCTGTTGAATAAATCAAAGATTATGACTCTGATTTACATTTTTTACATTACACATCAATCAACCAAAACAGTGCTTGGAGTTGAGCTAAATCCACCAAAGTGATGAAAAAAGGCTGAAGGAAGAACTTCAGTGCTTTCGCCCGGACGTGTGCGCGTGTGGCCGTCTCTCCACAGCTGACAGATTTGCCTCTTATTTTAAAGTTGGGTTGATAGTGAAATCTGCAGCCGATGCAGTGTGCTGACTTGTTTACTGTAATCACAGAAGCCTCGACGGTACTCTTAAACTACTACATCTGCAATTTGTTTTGTGTCCTTTGTCAAAATGATTTATTAACCGGCCCGCTAATCATGTGTTCATCAGATATTTGGAATTGCTCCATTTGCTTCAGAAGGAATGTTATCAGTCTTTCAACAAATGATTCCTTATTTTGGGAGTATTTTGACAAATACTAGATTGCTTTCGCACCTTTGTCCTGAAACGTTGTGTTCCTCAATTTATCAGGATCCCTGAGAGAACATTTGGTTTTTTTTTGTGTGTCTTTTTTAGAGTGCAGCCGCCGCCCCCAGTCCAGTGATGGGCAACATGCCACCCAACGATGGCATGCCGGGAGGACCCATGCCCCCGGGCTTCTTTCAAGTAAGAATTCATCTCTTTACTGGCCACCACCATCACCTCCAACTATCAAACACCCCCAACAGACCTTCCTCCCCTTCACTTAGCTGATGCTAAGCCTATCCTTCTGTCTCCTCCTCCTTTTTTTATCCTCTTTAGCTGTCCTAATCCCTGTCCAGATGTGTTCCCCTCTCTGTCTCTGCCTCTGTCCCATATGTCCATGGTTTGTCAGGTTGTTAACCCCTGGTATGCTCTCAGATTCTTCTTATCCGGCGCATTTGCACTTATATGGTGTGTTTTCTGAAACAGCATATGGAAATAGTAATAGTTCTGTGGGGAGGAGCAGAGGAAGCCATTTTTTCTGGTTCCTGTTGCCGTATTCGTTCTTCTCGTCATCTATGGAGGTTGACTGTAAACTTCTTTCCCTTTATATCACTACCCTCTTGCTAAACACACACACAAAAAAATATATTGTAGTCCAGTTGACTGGTAGCATTTTAAACTACTTTCAACTCAGCTTTAATGAAATGGCTAACGGGGAATAAAGAAGTTCATTTTTTAAATTAATATAAAACTGCTTCGCGAAAAGTATCCATCAGTGTCTCCACAGCTAGGTGTGTCCTGTTTTTTTTTTTAGCCCTAAGATGTCTTTGAAGCTAAACGCTCCGATGCAAGTGTTACAGTTTGTCCAGTTTGAGAATAAAATCAAGAAAATTAAAATTAATTTAAAATGAGTAGTTTTCTTTTTTTGCCAGTCCGTCTGTTAGCAACATTACTCAAAAAGTAATAGACTGATTTAGATAAATTTTCCAGGAAATTTCCAACATGGTATAAATGAACAGCTGATTATCTGGATCACCGTCTGGTTCCAGTATTTCTTTTAAACTAGAAGCACCAACAATCAAACACCCCTTAGAACCACCACAAGGGGTCATTCTGGCATCGATGCAGCTCCAGTTGAGGACATACACTGCACCCATAAACTCTGCACATCCTCTGCTTACAGCCAGAGTAGGTGTTATAATCCAACACTGTTTGACCCGGATCATAATGATACTCTGGATTTTGGTATAGAGGGTGCTGATTTGGCGGTTCGGCCTTTTGGGGTTTCCTCTGGTGAGTCATCCTTCGGCTTGGCGAGGGTTGCTTCTCTTGTTCTCTTGCTCTTGTGCTTCTAGTTCAGATTGTCTTTCTTCAGTTTAGTCACAATTAAACATCCTAATTGAATAAATCACGTAAATCAGGTACATAAAAATACATTTCCCACAATGCATTTTCACCTCACATAAACATCTGAATTGTGTTGCAGTGCAGCTGGCTCCAAAGAGAAAAGCATGCAACTGCCCCTCTCGTCACACTGCCATCTTAAAGGGATATGTGCACGTATGATGCATCCAGCCTTTATGGATTAATTAAGTATATTTAGTTAATCCCTTGTTGGAATAATTAAATAAACTGAATGCTGTAAGCTCGTTGCAAATGTATCCTCTCACTTGCTACGCACCATATTTAGTGTGACAGTGTGAAACCATTTGTCTTTTCTTTTTTTCCTTCTACTAGTTGATTGGCAGGTGAGGGGTACTGTGCAGCCTTAATGCCTGTGTGTTTGTGTGAGCGTGCGTGTGTGTGCCGGGGTCGTGGAGAATGTTAATGATGTATGAGCAGCGAGCAGGCCAGGGAGAAAGCTATCTGATGGTGTTGCGTGAGTGACATTGCTTCCCATAAATAGACCCAGGCGCATGGCAGACAGACAGACAGGCAGGCAGGCAGGATGGGCAGAAAGGAGCAGGGGATGGATGGATGCAATCTTCACTTTCATTCTCTCCTCTCTTCTGTTTTCTCCTCTCTTTGCTTAGCTCAGCTAATCTAAGGCAGCAATACTGTAAGTGTAGAAAACAAAACATAAAGATGTGAAAAGGAGAGCTTTTTGCCGCGCAGTGCAACAAAAGATGAAATGCTCTCTCCACGTTCCCAACTTTACTCCGGGTTTCCTCAAATCAAGCCCTCGCCCTCACATCGCTCTCTGCTGGGAGCTGACATTCATTCCCTGGTGAACTAATGGATGCGGTCCGTGCTGAAATTGCAGGCTACTGAGTTTTTCTGCAGCACATTCATCCATTCAAATGAAGAGGGAGGTTTTTTTTTTCTCTCCCTCTTGGATATTGTTGGGATTTTTACTAATATTCTCTTGGCTCTGCTCACATACACAAGAGTCACTAACTTTCTATGTAGAACTGTGAATGGATTACGTGGCGTAAACTGAATTTTCCCACTGCTTTAGTCATTTCTCATCTGAACTCTGTGTCAGTCTTTGTCTCCCTCCCAAGTCTTCTCTGTATGCCTGGCATCCTTCTCCATGACATTTCCTCTCTATCTTTGTTTCCCTCATCTGTCTTTGAAACTATTATTTCCTCGCACGCCGCCTCAAAGACGCATTCACCCTCGCCGGCTTCTGAATTCACGTATGCTGCTTGTGTGAGAGTGCGCGTTGGGCAGAAATTATTCAGAGGTACGCAGGCATGGTAATTAACATAGACGACCTCTTACGCTGTTACTGGCTGCAGTCCTAGAGAGGAGATCGAGGGGTAAAGTAGAGACAAAGGAGGAAAAATTGAGTTGGAAAGAGAAGAAGGGTGTCTGCTCCAAAGATCTTGATTAATGCTCCTGTGTTCGATCTCATACCTCGGCTCTCACTAGTGATGTTACTACATTTTCGAGACATGGAAAGCTGGGATTTGATCCCCACACTGTTACTAAAATGCCAAAATAAAACCTACAGTGGGCTGTAATCATGGTTGATGCTAACACAATGAGCCCACGTGTTGTTTCATTCGGCGGGATTCGGTGGTCGACCATCTCGGAATTAATGTTCAGTGGCTACCATCTGATTCAAACCCATAAAACTTTGTAATTTCCGTAGTTTACAGCTTGGATTTCACAGAGGTATATATTGAATTTGCAGACTGAGTCTGGCAGAGAACTCCTGTGGTGAAAATTAGCTAAGCAGAGAAGCAAGACTTAGGCAGGAAGCCAAAAGATGAAAGAGGAGAGAAATAGATGTATATGGGCTATAGGGTTAATATGTAACGCTTATTTTTCACAAGAGTCAATTCGACTGCATTAGGGCCCTCTGGGGAGGACAAGCGAAAAGGGTGTTGATGGCGGCGAGGGGAGAAAGAAGGAGGAGAAGCAAAGAGTGACAGAATTAATGACAAGGAGAGGAAGAAAGTAGAAAACACTGAGATTTCAGAAGTAGTTTTGTTTTTTGTTTTTTAATTTTAAAAAAAGCTCTTTGGTTCCAGGTATGTGATCCAGTTAAACTTGGAAAACTCCTGTTGTTAAAGCTGCAGTCTACAACTCTGAGATGAGAGCGAACTAACCTGAAAATTTGAACAGACACAAGTCTCACGTCACTTCCTGCTGCGCTCAAGTCCTGCCTCCAACTCTGTCCCCCCACCTCCTCACCGCGGCGCATGCGCGGCGGCCGTGAACGTGACATGAAATGAACAGTATACACAAAGCAACACAACATGGCCACCTCGGTATCGGTTCCATTAATCCTTTCAGATAGTAGCTCCCGTCATTCACTATGAGGCAAAATAACTTGTGGCGGTGTGGATGTTTGCTACATAAATAACAAGGAGTATTGTAAATGTCAAAATCATTCATTCAGTCTGTATTTAGGCCAGTGTTGTACCAAAGTATGTCACTAGATGAGTTCAGCAACAGATGATTGGTAGTGGGAAAAAAACAAGTGTTGGTAAATAAGAAGCTGAACAAGACGCTGACAGAAGTCAGGCCCATGCTGCATTTAATCGGCTCCTCTGATGGAGAGGTGAAGGCAGTAGACTGGAGCTACGTTAGCTATGTTAGCTACGTCAGCTAGCTCAATGACGGACATCGCTCTTCTCTCCTGGAAGTTGTGGCTCGGGTGGAAGGAGCTACTTACCGAAGGCAGATGGAGGCTTTGCTGCTGACATAGATCCTATAGTTTGCATCCTGGAGGGACCTGCAGCACCAATCCTCCTCCCAGATCATCACTGGGATCGGATGAGGGGAGGGAATTTCCCTGACAGCGGCGTCATCCGGACATAACTCCTGGATGAAATAATGAAATCCACCGGCCGCCCGGCGCCTCTGGAGGATCCGATGGACCCAAACACGCCGGAATCTTCGGTTTTCCGACCCCGAAAGCAGGTAAAAGAATGAAACTCTCACAAAGCCCTTAGAATAACCAGGCTGCCATGTCCATTGTTTATGAACGCCAAAACATATAAACCTTTCCTTTCGCTAGTCAAACTTGATGTACAACAAACGTTTCCTATACTCGCATTTTCGCGAATAATTCGCTCCAATCAAGTGAGTAAACATCCAGTATCTGCGCGTTGAAACAAGCCGTGGACGTGAATGGATGCGTCCGTTGTCCATGCAGGGAAACGCCGCTCACGGAGCTGCCTGACGGAGCTGCCTGACCGAGCTAACCATAGCTAGCTGCTAGCTGCTAGCAGAGGGAGGGGGCAGTTTGCAGCGCGTGCCATCAGTGATTGACAGATGTCAGACTCTCCATCAAACACTGATCTGGTTCGGATTGGTTGTTCTTACCAGGCGCGGTGGATTCCTGCAAATCGCTGTAGAGGCGGCAGGAGGGACTACTTGAGCCTGTTTTTATTCACAGATCACTAGTCTCATGTACTACTGTCTGGACATAGTGTCAGTTTTATAAAATATGACAAAAAGTTATTTTCATCCACACCGGGTGGATTTCATCCACCTGCAGGGCCTTACCACTGAGGAGCTTTTTAACTACCTCCGCGACCTCGGCCCCAGAGATAGGAGAGTCCGTCACCAGGTCTCCCAGCTCTGTTAGTTCTTTTGGGAGCATGTTGGTGGGATTGAGGAGGTCTTCAAAGTATTCCCCCCACTGACCCAGAACGTCCCGAGTCGAGGTCAGCAGCCTCCCATCTCCATTGTACACAGTGTTGACGGAGAACTGCTTGCAACTCCCCAGCCAACACACACATATGTGGGGCGAACTGGGCTGAAAACTGGGGCCCAGTTTGGCAAACCAACTAGGGCCCAGCTAATTTGGCCCCAAGTGTGTTTGCCCACATGGGCTTTTGATGGGCCTTGGATGGGCCCCAAATAGGGCCCAGCCAAGAATCCTAAATGGGGCCCAGATGGGTCACAACAGGTCTGATATTCAGAGCCCAGTTGGGATACCCACAGGGGCCCAGCTAATTTTGTCCTCAGTTTCCATGGTGGCCCCAAGTGTGTTTGCCCACATGGGCTTTTAATGGGTACTGTATGGGCCCTGAATAGGGCCTTGATGGGAAGCTCAGCCCTAATATTTGGGACCCTCCTGGGAAACCTAACTGGAGCCCAGATCAATTTGACAGCAATTTACATGTTGTCGTCATGGATCCTATGCTTCTGTATTGCATGAGAGCCAAACATGCTCAAAACTCAGCCTAAAACACAGCATAAAAGATTAAAAGCTAGACAGAAGTTTTGTTAAAAAATGTTTAATTCATCATTGAAACAAACATTTTAGAAAAGCACTTAAATCAGCATTTTTGAACAAAAAAGCCAAACAAAAGGACTACAATAATGCCCACTTTTTATTCCACCATGCTGTTGGTCCTGAAAAATGAGAGCAAAAACAGGTTTGATTAATTTTCACAGATAGAAATGTATCAGATCAGTCTGATCAGCTTCTTTTGCTCTTTGGTGGGGGGTGGCTTATCCTACACAGGCGCTGGAGCCTACAAACATCACAGATCATTGTACATGGGACCACATCTGAACGTTCCCTGTATGTGTTCATGCGCCTTCTAGGTACCAGTGCATCTGATCTTATATAATCCCCCTGTCTGGCTACCTGCACATTATGACTGGCTAGTGTGTGTCTCTGTCAAAAGCCGTGACTGAAGGTCCGGGTAAAAAGTATCCTGGATAAATTTCAGTAATTAAACTCACTGTTACTTCTCATGGCCATAAGGTGACATTACATCTGTTTAAACAATTTTATGTTGGATTTACACGTTTATTTGGATATTTCTGCAAAGTTCACCGTGGTTATTATTTCATTAGGTTTTTTTAAGTTTTTTTTTTAAATAAATAAATATTTGTGATAATTCTGGTCACAATAACTGTAATATGAAACTTTCATAACGTTACATGTCTACTATGAACTAAATCACATCTCCGTTTCAGGCCCCGGTCCTAAAGATGGTGCTGTTGCAATGCAGTGACATCACATGAAACCCATGAATGGGCTTTATGCACAACTCTACTACTTCCTGAACTAATCAGTTCTTCCAGTAATGAAAGACAGGACACAAAGCAGCTAGCTTAAGTTCAGGAAGTAGTTGAGTTGTGCAAAAAGCCCATTACTGTTTTATCTTATTTGATGTAGCTGTCCACAAAAATTAACTCATTCACTGCCAGCCATTTTCAGAGAAGACTGCTCCATATTGTCAGAGATTTTCAGCATTTTCACCAGTTTTTGAAGAGCCACACAGCATTGTGTACTATTCCTATGTAAACACCAAAACTACCAAATGACTTCTTTAATCATAAACTTAGAATCAGAAAATGGCTTGTTTCCAGCGTTTTACATTCTTTAGTAATCTTCAGTAGAACATGGGCTAGTTTGAACAAAATGTTTATTTTTAAAATCTTTAAAAGCTGAGTAAACAAGCTTTTGTAAAACAATATATAAAAAATTTTAATATCATTACACTATATTCACATAACCAAAAACAATTAATTTAATCTAACTGAAAGTTATCCATTTAACTTTACAATGTGCCTTAACTCAAGGTAGTCATCTTTGAGATAAAACTATAATATTGGGGTCCATGTAATTTTGTCCATGATTTATTTAAAGGGATAGTTTGGATTTTTTTTACATGAGGCTATATGATTTCCCCACCAGTATTGGAAGTGGATCAACACTGATCAGGCACAGACTTCATCCCGTGAGCTGAGTTCTGTCCGTTTTTCCGGTATGAAAGAAATAGTTCCGGCTAGTATCTGGGGTCACATAATTATATGGTTTCGCTTCAAAAATCCACATTGGTTTGATTTTTGCGCAGTGATATGAACGGGGAGAAACTAGTGCAGAGCGATTAGGAAGTCCTAATTTTTTTGAGAAAGTGATTTTGTGTTTCAATATGATCAC